>JADWOT020000008.1:16201996-16259214 GCA_036345935.2 Taenia hydatigena
TTAAATATTAGGGAATTGAGTTTAAATGCCAAGATTTAGAGTGTGTTAAAACGATTGCATTGCTGTTAATAAATGCAAATCTCAAAACATGTGACTGATCGAAGAATACCATTAAAAAAGTCATAACAAAACTAATCACATTATTTGATCAGAAGAATTAAACAATCAGAATCAAAAATAGCGTGCAAATAAAGCAAATAGTCGAGCTGACAGATGAAACCGTAAACAATAAATGCATACAAAATATTAAATGAAAGAAACAAATAGAACTATGGGCGGAAAATAATGGATAGGTGTGAGAAAGGGATTACTTGATATGAAGCGGCTAAGTATCTGGCATTAAGGATGGGTAGTCAAGGGAGAGATAATAGCTTGCAAACATAGGGGCAGAAGACAGCGGTCTCCAATTCTGTGGCAATGGCCTGAGCGCAGGCAAGGCTCCATTCTCTTTCCTCTAACTCTACTACCGTGACCATTAAGGTAGCCTAAATGGTGGCAGTTGAGGCAGTATGTTTGCGTGTAAATCGTGTGAAAGTGCAATAAATCTGTAGCATTCTAGAAAAACAAATGCGCAAAATCCTGCCACAGGTTTGTTTACTTGACTATTTGAGCCCTCTGCATACACTGAGGAAAGAAATCTAACAGAAGTAGCTGGGTGGTGAGGAGAGAAGGGACAAAGAGCAGAAATTCGGGCCGCCTCATCGTACTCTTTGCCAAAATATTGTTTCTTTGGAAAATCAGAACCTATTCTCGTCTTTGCGCTATGCAGAATCGTTTAATGTTTACACAAACTTTGAATAATGACGTCCCATTTGGGTTACTTTAGGCACATTTTAGCGCTGTTTTACTGGTATGGAATGCAAAACTAATAATTGCTTGTAAAAGTCGAAAAAGCGATCACACCGACAGACGGTGTCATGCGTGCCCTATTTTAAGGCTGTCGAAACGTCCGCTAGGTCTACCGTTGGGGCTTTTAGTCAAGGTACCTAAGACAACAGAAGGATGCGCATAGATTAATGTGTTGCCAAAGTTTCACTGTTTTTGTTATTACCGACCACGTATCTATTTTTCTTCTCTGTAAACTATGAGGTAAAATCGCTTTCGTTGCGAGTGTAATTTGGTGAACAAGTGAATCAACCTTGGCAACCCAAAGGAGACGCGACGAGCTCAACCCTGCCAGATTTTCTACTACTGCCGTTCATTGCCGCTAGGTCTGCCGTTGGGGCTTTTAGTCAAGGTACCTAAGACAACAGAAGGATGGGCATAGATTAATGTGTTGCCAACGTTTCACTGTTTTTGTTATTACAGATCATGTATCCATCCCGGAGACGGATCGCGCATTTTTATTTGGACGTATATCGCCCTTCCATGTCAGTGATGAAGCACACTTTGTCAATACATCACGCACCTATATATTCTGACATTGTTTGAGCTGATTAAGCATAAAATAGGAGCGTATATACCTTGTTCGCACTGGAGGGCATTGCAAAGCTATTTTTTCTCTGTAAACTATGAGATAAAATCGCTTTCGTTGCGAGTGTAATTTGGTGAACAAGTGAATCAACCTTGGCAACCCAAAGGAGACGCGACGAGCTCCACTCCACCAGATTTTCTACTACTGCCGTTCGTTGAGCTTCACCTCCATCTTTGTCAACCACCACGTTGATAGCAGTTGTGCTTCACTTTCTTCACCCACCTCTGCGGCCTCGGTGGTAGTTCAACGCAAGACCATCCTACAAGGCTTTCTTGTCTTGCTCGTCAACAATGACCAGGAGCGCATTGCCTTGACCTGCGTATGCACTTTACCATGCTTGACATCCCCAAGATGTTAGATCCAATCTTATCACCACCTGGCCTCTCCCGAAACAGACACAGCGCACTAGAGCTTTTAACAAGTGTCGATATCACATCGACGATAATCTTTACGAACTTGCTAAAGCTATTGAAAGACCATTTGGATGGTAAGAAATCCCTATGTTCCTCAAGCGAATTGTTTCTCTTTTTCCACTCGCTTAAACTTCTTCAGTAGAACTGATATTAGCGAGAGTGGAACTGGTAGTGAAATTCGTAGTAAGCGTTTACAAATTTGCTAAAATTAATCAAGTTCGAATCGCATTCGTTCACGTGGATATCAAGAATATGCGCACTTACGATGTCTTGTGTGCATTTGTCTCGAGCTGGTTCCACATTGGCCACCGGCCGCTTGCTTATCGTTGACACTTTACTGCCCAGGGGTACCAGATACGGTGAGGTATCGATGTCACTTCGCCTTTGTATCACATTTCTCCTATATTTCGTCTGCAGGCAGGTAGCACTAGTCGTGCATCCTTTGGGTATTTGTACAATTTGGGACAACAAACTCAGATCGTTGCAGCTGACTGAGCCACCAACATGATTTTGGCTATGAGATCATGCACTGTAAGTGGGTGGTTTACAGATTTATTTTCTAACTGTAAAAGCTTTTAATTCTTATTTGGGTGGCATCCCATAGAGAAGCTTGATGTCAAAGGCTCCAGGGCGAGGCTAATGTTCACGCAAGCAAATTTAATCATGAAATTCAAAAGTAGCACATTGCAATGCTCCAGCTTTTTTATTGAACGAGAAAGAGATCCCAGTTTCCACCACTTTCAGTAAAATTTACCCTCACCCATAAACACATATGTATGCGAGCACAAAGATCCTTGTGCGCTGATGGGTTGGTTTCCTTTCGTCAGCAAGTCAGCTTCTCAGTGGCTAGTGGGGCAGCAATAGCAATGCAATTGGTTTAAATCCAACTGCTGCAAGAGAGTGGTTGCAGTATCGCCTCCTCCGCCAGTCTCTTTGAACCACCGCGCACTCTCACAGATCAAAGTGCCCACACTGTTCTCCATCATCTTTCATTACCAAATTGAAGATGACGATATCTCGCAAGGTATCTTTAACCTCATCCTCGTCTCTCTCAGGTCCAACTTCACTGAGGCGATTGATGTTGGAGTCGAAGCGGAGAGATATGCAGATATCTTCAGTCTCATTGATGTCATTTATTATCCACTAATGCTCACCCAGCCAAGGAGTTTGATGGATTGGCGAGAAGATAAGCGTACCTGCTAATTATTTGCGCCTTGTGAATTTGGCATGTGATAGGGGTAAATTCAGACTGGCATTGCTCATTAATCCAATCGGATTGTTCAACATTGGCCTCGTCTACTTGGCAATTGTGCTGGTTTGGTGTGTGTTGGTTGTGGTTAATCTAGATGGATTGTGCTCAAGATTAGACTCTTTAAATCACTCAAACTCTTTTTGAATAAGCGACGTTGCATTCAACGATGGCGATGGAAACCTTCCGGCAGGTAAACGCCGTGTTGTGGGAATGTTTTGGGAGCAATGAAAAAAAGGGCATTTTGCCCTAAATTGTTGCCAAAGGAGTTGTCTATGACATTCATTCTTAGCGAATTTCTCAGTTGCACATGGATGTGGCGTCGAATTCGAATTCTTTTACTTGCTTCCATGCTATTGCCTCAAAAGATGCCTTGCAACAGCTTTTGCTGCCTATTTTGCTTGGCTCGTTGTTCCAGGGAGCTCAAGTCTACTTTAAGGAATTGGATTTGCCTCGCATTCTGTAACTCACACGGTTGATTAATCACTTTGCAGGACTGTGAGAATTGTGGCTTGAAAATGCCAATAATTTTGTGGTATGTTGTGTGAGGCTGCATTCCTTTGGTCTTTTCTTTCAGTACAGTCATCAAATAAGCCTTCGAGTTGTAAAATAACCATTTATTTTGCCCAAAGCACTCACCTCTATCATCGCTTTTAGTTGCAACAATCCCTGCATTTGCGTGCCTTTGACAATATCAGCAACTCGCTGACGAATTCGTCTAAGTTATGGGACAATACGCGAGACTATGGCTAGCAGCTGACATGCAGTAATAGGCAAGAAGTGCAGATGAGGTCGTTCCAGAAGAGTAGGATATTAAAAACGGTAAATCAGGAAGCTCTTAGGGAATCACAACAGGAACCTATTTCAAAGTTTTAACACTGCCAAAAGTGCTTCTCCAACAACGAGTCATTTTGCTTTGTTTAGCCGCCTTTGTCAAACATTGGCCCAGTCACCACGCTTTCCGTTCCGTTTGGCATGTTTAAATATGGTCGTTCAAAGCCAGTACCTTTCATGAAATAAAGAGGTGCCGTAAGAACTATAAGAAGGGGAGGATTATAAAGACAAAATCCTTGACCCAGTCTCCCACCCCCCTGTGAATGCTACACAGCATCCTTTTGGAAGAACTACACCTCTGTGGCTCTAGCACTGAATCCAATCATGTGCAACTGACGCCATATGCAATTATTTACGCCAAACCCTCATCTATGCTGCATGCTCCGTGCCACAGTTGCTTTTCCGTCGGATTACCTATCACAGTGTTTTCATGTGCAGGATGTTATCAACTAAAAAGCATCACATTTGACTGCGATTTCAAGCTCTCTTTCATGGCCGACTTTGTTGCATTGAGTCGATGCTATTTCGTGGAAATGGATTGAATCTCTTTGCTCTTTAATATGCCATTACAAGGGGATGGAGTACCTCTACAGCAATCAACTGGAATTAGCCGATTGAGTTGTCAGTTCCGATACGTCTTAAATCATCGACTACCAAATTCTACAAATCTGCGACTTAATAGGCAGTTGCTCTTCAATCAACACCTTGGTTCAGTTACTTTCGCAACCCTCTGCGATTGCGTCTTATCCTTAGAAAAATTGTAGGCAGTGTGTGAGCTACCGCGCAGAGACAGCTGCGATGGTTGTTCCAAGCCAAGCGATGCATACGCATTCGGCATAATAGTGCATGAGGTCTTCTATAGGACGATTGTCCTAGCGGCTGTAGTTTTCCGGTAATGCACAGTCGATAATGAGGCCTGCTTTTCAATAGGGACTTGCACAAGTCCGTTCTCACACAATGTTGGATGATTGGTAATTTATCGTACTTGTCTCCTCACAATCGCCAATACAATGGCAGCTGCCTAACTGCACCTCGCTTATACAGCTTCCTTACTTTTTTTGTCTAGGCGAATCCACGAATTTATAAAATGAAGAGAATGTATGATTGTCAGACTTATAAGAAACGCATTTACCATGAGATAGTTCCTTCGCGTGTGCTTTTATAGCCGTTTCTCTTTCCTAAGTAATTGATCCCGCACCCCCATTTTATAGAAGAAACAAATGCCAAACGGGTTTTTACCGGATTGCACACCAATGCGTTCTCTAACTTAAGGTGCACAACTGCGTTTTTTCCGCTGACCTCCACAATTAATCATGCGCATCCATACGCGCATTATACATAAACATGTTACCATACGTATCTTGAAATTGAAGAGGACCTGTTTTGGGCTGACCAAAGAAACTTCTTCGGCGCAAGGTGTCGGTCGTGCACTATTCGGGACACCTTGCGCGTCCGCAGCAATCAATTTCGGTGGAGAGCAAAGCAAATACACAAAAACCTGCAAAGCGCTTACCGTGCGCTTGACGTGAAAGTATGAGCAATGAATAGATCTGGCCTCATCCTTTCGCAAAATGCAAACGCAAGGAAGCGGTAGTCTCATAATTAGTCAAAATTTGAGGTAGGCGCCTCAGTAAAGCTTACTAAAGTATACCAGCTTACTCGATTTGCACCGCTGTTTTCGAGCCACTATCTTACCCATGTCCTCCTTCGTCCTCTACCTAAGGTTTTATTTTGAGTGAAGATGCGCAGGATACGCACCAATTACTTTGTACTTCTTGTTCCTTTACGCGTCCATTGCGTCGAGGATGGACAAAATATGTGGGGCGCAGATTTGTGTCCTTGACTAGTTGTGACTATCTTTCTGTGTTGCGAGTTGAATAAAATATGACAAGATGTTAAGGCGTGAAAATTTCTTGCGGAAGAACCGACCAAGCTTATTAAACCTGAAAAAGAGTGCTGCAGGGCAGAAAATTAATTAGTGACTTTAAACCGCATGGTGATGGCTGTTAAAGGGTAAGCTTTGAACAGCGTGTGAATCTGTCGACGATTGAGACAATGATATAATGTGAATTCTGCACAATTTATCAGCGACTGAGCACATTCGCATAGCCTATGTTGCATCCTGATACACGGGACAATCCAACCAGTTAAGACATTCACCTTTGCCCTACGTATGTAAAAAGGCGTTCGCCACTTTTGAAATAAAAAGATATCTGGTTTCTCATAGAAGCTGGGGTATTGACAAAGCAAACTGATGCTACAGCTACCGAAAATCACATATTTGTAAAAATCACTACGTCGAGAAGAGTAAAAGCATTATCCGCAGCCTATTTTGAGTCGGGGAAAGTCGAAGTCGATTTAAGATGATTTTTATGTACGATCCTCTCCTACAGGTCGCAATAGTAATAAATAGCAAACCAACCTTTTACTGAGTACCCTCTTTTCTTCCCCATTTTCTCTTTTCGATTTTTGCTAAGCTTGTATCTTTCTTTCATTGTTGACTGAGCTTGCCAACCAATCAATTAATTTCGCACGTCGACTTTTCATACTATCTGCGTTAATGATCGCAAAACAGACCATTGCAAAACGATCTGTACAAAGTCTGTCATTCTGCTCTTTGAGCATACTGTCCTACATTCCGTATGTCCCCACGTCAGCAAATGAAAGTCATTACGCTTCACTTCGTCATCATTCTGTGGTTTAATTGGCTCTGAAGTATATGCACTGAAGAATGTTTTTTTTTAAGAAATGTAAGAAGAGCTTTCTTAATCTTTGCTCACTCAAACAAAATGTTGAGTCTAATTTCGAGTTAGAAATGCGTTCAGCAATCACTGCTCTACGGCACTTGAGACGAAATGCTCCCACATAGATGCACACGAAACAGGACTCATCTCTCGGCTGAAGGGAGTCTGCTGAGTGGACTTCGCAATTAATTGAGCATCGGAAGAGATGGTAACTCCACTATTGATCGCAAAGGTGATTATCCTCAAACCGATTATCGGAAATAGCAACTTTGCACTTCTGTTAGCTTCCATGTTAATGTTTTTCCTAGTGCTTGCTGCAAACTGTCGAGACTCCCCTAGCTTTCAGAGTTACTTCCGACTAAAAATACGTCGCTCTATCACTGCCAGTGGTGACAGTGGAAGAAAAAGCAGATGTGCACCCAAATGTAGAGAAAGGATTGATGTGCGATTCGGAGAAAAGCCGTTTGGCATTCGTCTCTTCTACAAGAACGGAACCGCAAAATCAGGTTCTTGGGTAAGTGGATCGACTATTAAAGCTTACGTGTAGGACCTAAAGCACAATCACATGTTCCCTTCCTTTAATATAGTCATGAATTTGATTAGGTATAAAGAAGGGAGAAACTCAAATGAGCGAGGTGCAGCTGTGTAATCGCCATGGTATTGCCGTTTATGAGAAGATAAGTACGTTAAATGACCAATCATGCAACATGGATCGACATGGAAACCTTTTATTACTTGCAAACGGGCTTGTACAAGTCTCTATCAAAACCTGGCCTTATTATTGACTGTGCGTCATCAGAAAACTACAGATGCTAGTATAATCGATCAAAGAGGAAGTATGCGAAGTGATTAGCCTTAGTTGGCACCCTCTAAAGGCAAATAATCTCGAAAAGAAGCGCATTTTCTGCGGAATTACGACTAGCCTATCATGTAAAATTAGACTACCCTGAGACAATTTCAGGTATGTTAGAAAGACCAACAAAGTGTATGATTAAGGATGTCATAGGTCACGACATCACTAAGCAGGATGCCAGTTATTGAAATCAAATCTGACCTCGTGATTTCTCCTCACCAACGCCGCAAGCCCTAGTAAGAGGTAAGGACCATTGACAGGAAGGAAATACTTCCCTTCTCCATTATATCAGCACATCGAGCCCCTGCTTTTGCCGCAACATACCATTGCATTGGTTTTCGCAGCTACTTCTGGCACTTTGAGTATCATTGCCAGCTTCAGGCTCATTCTGAAGCAGCGCACAAGGACACGTACTTGCAAGTGCCCCGCACTACAACCCCTATTCTCTTGACCCATAACAATTTAGTTATTTTTTGGTGCATGTTGACAGGGTGACCATGTTCTTTACACTAAAATAGTACTAGACGCCACGCCAAGTAAGTGATTGTAAAAGGTTTTATTTTTCCATGACAGGGACTGAATGATTTTCGTGCATTCTCTGCAGGTGTGACCAATGGTTATTCTCTTACTCCCAAGGCCGCAAAAATAGCTTCAAACCTTCCCATTTTACGATAAAGGCTCTTCACTTATATAGCCATGCATTAAACTCTTTTTGGTTTGCCATCTTGTGCAGTAATCCGAAAGGTGTTTTATGTTGTGAGATGAATAAGTTGCTCATTTGCTCGCTTTTTGCTGTTTAATAAATCGAATCGCTCAGCAACATCCACTTCACAAAGCTAGGTGGAGGATTGAGAAGTGGTTAGTGAGTAATATGCCATCGAAAGAGGATCTAATACAGTGCAAAATTACGTGGGTCCCTTTAGCCATTCAAAAATTGACTTTACGGCAGCTTCACGGATCTCTGTTGCTGTCATCCAGCCCACTTCTTTTCCAGCTTCTTTGATAATTCTACACCGCATTAGCTAGCGCCATTAAGCCTTTATCCTGTCTTTGTGCCTTAGCCCATAAACGTCCTTGAAATTTAAAAGGACAAGATTATGGGAAAAAGATGCAAGCTGCTAAAATAAACCAAAGCGAGGAAAGGCTTTGAGGATGAAGTCGGGTGGGATATTATAGCATATAGTAATGTGACTTGTATCAACCTATGTTGAAAAGCATGATGGCGAGATCCAACGCAAACATTCGATTCTGATTCCGGTTTCATTTTAACGAGAAAATAAGAATTTGCCTCAAATTCTGCTACGTCTTATTACATTTGATAAAACATCGCGGAAAATATTGATTAAAGTGAAAAACTGTAGGGTTGGAGGGGAAAGCAAAAATTATCCATATAAGCCATAATCAAGGGCGGAAAAGGATTATCATCTTCAAGCCTATGTTTATATCAGCGGGAAAAAACTACAAAAACCACATGTCTATAAAAGCCGTCGAATTAGAAGAAGGTCGAACATTTATTTCACCCGAGAATTGCCACAAGTCCTCTGCGATGGGACTGAAAAATCACAATCTTTATTTGCACATTTTAGTGCCTTGCAAGTGCAGACTCTTTTCTGGGACGCTTTGGTGAATATTTTTATATTCTGGCATTTATTCATGTAAGCGGCTTTAATTTTATAATGTCAACTATTGTAATGAAATTCTGGTGTAGCAGAAAAAGAACGCATTTTTCACATTTCGCCTAAAACCCTACAATCATCGCAAAATGAACGAAGAAGGTAACTGTTTAGGTATTTTGCGCTTTCCTAATTAAATCTAACAGGAATTTCTTTTGATAAAAAATGCGCGCTATTGGATGGACCGTATTCCAGTGCTGGTATCATGGCAGAAAATTATTAGCGAACTTCCGGAATTAGTAGATTTAGTGGATAAATAGTATCAAAATCACTTCAGCAAGCACATCATTGCTGAACGTGTGCTTAGACATGGTAGCCCAACTTTCCATTTCACTTCATGCTTGCTCCAAAGTATATTGTCTCTGAGTGTCCAATATTGGCTGCTGCCACTGAAAATCAGGCGCTTAGCAGTTAGTACCAGGCAAAAGTGCACAGATCATAGTTTTTGGCAGGATATTGTAGAGACCGTGCGTAAAATCTCATGATTGCGCGTAGCCCCTTCAAGGTCTCGGCAATTTTGCAAAAATAATTTATATAACTGCCAATGATTTTGTATCGAGCTTGTATGACCTTGACTTCAAAAGACTTACCTCTCATACATCAGAATAGGCGCGTTTCGTTAGAATTTCGGTTCATAAAATTAACAAGTACAATAAGTAAAAATAAAGAAATGCTAACAATTCCTGAGGTTCGGTGGGAGTCGGCTTCGTTTTCTGTGCACCCGGTGACGAAATATGAAATTGGTCGTCGAGATGCTGACGGCATGCACCTTGCTGAGGCGTACTACATATGGGGGAAAAAGGAATAAGACACCTCAAAAGTGAATGCGCGTGCCAAACTGCACGACAGCGAAGATGGTGTGCAAAGGCTACTTAATTATTTACTGCTTCAAAGCGGTGCAGTCACTGTCGATGATAGCCTCCTACTTATTTGTAGAAATTGGAGACCAAGTGTAAGATTGTTACTTCTTTTTACTTAAAGGAAAATTCCAATCTTTAAAAGGGTGTGTATTTTGCATTATTTCTATTTGCAGCCCTTATAAATGATGGCGCTGGCCATGGAATTGGATCCAAACAGCATTCGATTCATGAGGTGCACAATTGTGGACCTTAGCTATGGTCCAGTCTTATGGAAATGCCAGCTTCATTGCCATGTTGCCGGCTGTTGATAGACTCAGGACCAGCCACTCGCAAACTTCTCGGTTTTACCAAAGTTGTGCCCTCTTTTTCTCACTGTTATCCAAGCTCACTAATTAACTAAGCGCTGACTTCCCTTACCATTGATCCTACTGGCATGAAATTACAAAGACCAATTCCTAAAAAGGCTAACGTTCTGATAGCTAGGCACTTGCAACTTATTTGGTGTTTTTGCCTTGACTACAAGCAAAAGTTTTTAGCAAATCTCATTGTCGTCTAAATTTTAAGCACATTTGTGGTGAGAATAGTTATCTCAGCTCTGCCGTACTTGAAGTTGACCTCAGAAAACAGAGGGTTGCTCATCAGGCACCGTTCCGTCGCACAAACGGCAAAGTGAGCTCTTATAAATGTTCATTTTGCTAAGCGAAAGCCTTGGTCAAAATTAACTCACTGAGTGAGATTCAAGACTGAGTTTCTGGTGGAAGGGATGATAACTCCACTGCTAAAACCCGATTTCCGACTTAAATTGCAAGCTAATCAACCATATCGTCGCCATATTTGTGATGCACATATTCCGTTTAATAATTTATGTTCACCTCATTATTTCTTTTTAACTAAACCTGCCACTTTCCTGGCTCTAAGTTGACTTTGCTGCGTTTTCATCAATCGAATATGAGGATGCCCTATGCTGAGGCTGCTCGTTTTCTTAAGCATAGCCATAAAATCCACTAGAAAGACTGCTTACCTTCAATTTTGATATGAGGTTTGTTGAAGTGGCACTGAATATGCAGGGAAGAAGAAAAGGGATATGCCACGGGCTTGAGTGTATGTGCTAAATGGGAGTTGATCAGAGCTTTTAAAATAACTTTTCTAGGTTCCGATGCAAATTATGGATACTGACTGCCTGATTTACTCGATACTTACAACACTAAAAGAACTTAAAGGCATTGCGACCGGTTTTACCACACCAGTTGCATCAGTATTTGTGGGTGGAGTGTGAGGTCGTGGCTCTGTGAAGGTATGCAAGTACGGAGACAGAGAAACGAATAAAAGAGAAGCGGATATTCCTTAGTCCTGCCAACTTCGTGATGTGATTTGTGCATCAGCCAGATGAGTCGGGGCTGTTTTATTCTTTCTTTGGTAGCAGTGTGTAAATTCCCCATTCGCTGCACCCTTGGTGTAATCTGAAACAGCCACAGGTCAAACCGCTGAAATACTACTGGCAAAGCTAATGTCCAATTGGCGGTGCGGTACTCATGGCTGATTTAATATTGCTGCAAGGTGGCGATGGCCTGAATTACCATTTGGAAGTGTGAACAAGAGAAGAATAATTGACAACATCGTCAAATCAGTTGCGTAGAGCGATTTTAATTTCTAGCGTGTGAGATGATCTCCTTTGCCTTCTGGCTCATTGATGACTCACGCTCTTCCCGTGCTCTTCCCATGCAGGCGCGTATGTTTAATGTTTGGTTAATTAGGATGATTCTCAGCGCGATAGCACCTAAAATTGGGTTAAGTCGACGCACTGCACCATCTATGTGACTTTGCAGCCAAAAAATTTATTAAGCTCAAGTGGGTAATGAAGATTTACATGTGCCTTGTGGTATTGTGCAATTGCAGTTACTCCTCAGGCATTATAATGCTTCTTGCATACAGTTTTGTTTAAAAACATCTTCTTCACTCATTTTATTTGCTATGGCACTTCTAAATGCATTAAAAATTTCGGTATCTTGCCTCGATTTTCTAACTTTATATTAAAAATCCACCCTCATGCGTAACACTTCGCAGGATAAAAACAACACCGGTAAAGGTAATTTCCTCCCTTTTTATTGAGCATAAGTTTACTATCAAAACCCACAGCTGAGTGTCGAAATGGCTTGTTGGGTCGCACAGAAACAAATAAATGGACGTGGTAAATTCGTAATAATACACAGTTTACACACACAACTGATGACTTTTACAATTACGTTCGACTATTGGTCACGTAATATTGCCACGGGCCGTCAATTACTACCTGGGCCACTGAGGATATTCGATGTTATGCAATGCCATGTATGCCCTGTCATAACAATTAATCTACACCCAAATGACCTCGTATAGTCAGATCCCCTTACACAAGACCTAAGGTAAAACTTTTGAGCACTTTACAAACAATTTGCCACTGCGTTTGCTTCTACCTTACGGACGTATTGGTTACGATTAAAATGGAAATGAATTACTGTCATTATAACTACAACTTACCAATTTTTTGCTGACGCAATAGTGTTTATCTGCATTCTAAGCAAATAATGTGAGGTAAGCGTCTGGAAGGTAGAAAAGGGTAAGAAAATAGTAAGCAAGCATTGCGAAATATGCCTGATGGATAAGGCGATACCTACAGTTGTGATGGTTATACACGTGTTCTTGCAATGCCTCTAGCGTCAAAAATTCGGTGTAGCACTCTGTGCAGTGCGTATTTCCGAATCCTCCATTCTCGCGACTGCATTGTGGTATAATAAAGTATATGTTTAAGGGGAATCTGTGTGAGACGCAAATGCTACGGTTAAGGGGCAGAGCGCACCAAATTCAATCAGAGGCCACTAGACCCAAACTCACAGATATGCGTTCCGATGAAGTGACGGTTAAGCGGATCAAAGTTGTCGAATTCAGTGTTACAAACATAGCACGTACTGTGATTCCAAGCTATTTTCAAGGTTCAAAAGAAAATACTTGTGCTGATTTCGATACATATGATTGTCAAATAAACGCTATGGAAGCGCGTTTCCTAAGTTATACCTTTTTGATGAAGTAAGAGTGTTCCGAGGGACTCGCAACGCCTTGGGCATTTTGGATAATCATAAACGTTGTCTACTGAAACACAACAAACATGTACTGCGATTCACCTAATTTGATCCGTTAATTCAGAAGACCGAATCGCTTGTATCACAGCGTGTATTGTTCCACTCAAGGTGATTTAAATATTCATGAGCTGCTCTTGAATCTCTTTGCTTTAACACGCAAAACTCTATGTGTTAACATGCTTGCACTTATGTATGCATTCATATGCACAATGATGTATGTGCACCTAAAGCGCATCTTAAAATTTGCAATCAATCTACCTCGGTGCGCGCGTTCCACGTGTCCAAAGCATTGGATGATGCTTCTGAACGATGCTAAGCACAAATTGCATGTGTTGACATCCATTATGGCCAAGGGTTACGCGAGTTGCACGACGTCCTGCAATGAAGCTTACAGCGAATATAATGAGTGGGCAGGGGAACCTCCTGGATCAGCCCTCAACCAGACATGTGGTTACAACGCAGAGCAATGGTCATCGCGTGTTTGGCCAAAACTTTGAGCACCAGAGATTTGTGGTTAAAGTCCACTGCACTCAGCTTGCTTCTTCCTTATGTGTTAAGATCTCAATTAAACTTAGTCCTTTCACCGTATGGAATGCGAAGACGCTTGTCAGAGAAGACGCCTTAATGTACCGGGTATTTCAAGGAATTTTACCTTGGTATGTTCGAATCCACGCCCCATCAATGCTTAGCAGAAAGGATGAAAAAGCTGTTCTACGAAGCCATATAGAATGAAGTGTAAACAAATTTATGAGTTGTTGTTCTAAGTAACCCAAGAGATGAAAGCCGAATGGGGCGAGATCCTGCGGCAGAGCTTCCGGTAAAATTAAATGAGTACCTAATAGAACACCCTTTATCTTTTTAGAACCTATTAGCACTCAGAACAGCAAAGCATAGAATCTACTTCTAGAGTTCAAAGTCTTTTACGCAAACAATCAATATATTTGCTGCAACAGAATAGATGCTTGAGCTCGCTTTCAGTCACCAGGCGAGTCTCACGCCCTTAAAAATAACAGTGCGCGGTGCGAGTCCGAAATGTTCAAGGCGTTGCGATTCCCTCTGAACGCTCTTGCTACATTATAAAAGTAAAACTTGCGAAACGCGCTTCCAAAGCTTCTATGTGACAATCGAATGTACCAAAATCAACACAAGTAGTTTCTTTTGAACCTTGAAAATAACTTGGAATCACAGTACGTGCTATGTTTGTAACACTCAATTCGAGAACTTTGATCCACCCAAGAGCGTATTCTTTTTGGTAAAATAATGTTTGCATTAGTTAGACGTTAGCAAGCCTGCAGGGGATTTCCGAATGGGATTATCAGCTACGCATTGCGACGGTAAAACAAAGCCTTGCCTCTCCATTCTCCAAATTCTGGCACTTTCCATGCTCAAAAGGAGCAATTTAGAGGAAGAATATGCAACTGTCACGACTCTCACTGAAGCTGGGAGATTAATGTCTACGAGTGGGTCCACCTTGTCAACAACGCTGAAATCTTGTACACTAGTTGTACGATTTGGTAGTGCATGAACCGATACTATAACTTTGATTTTCCAACGCACAGCCAACATCTTGTGCCATTTTATGGAGCGCACATTATGGTTACGGCCACTTATATTCTAATGCGCAAAATTTATTGTATCGATAGTGTTTGAGCCTTAAAATGGGCTTTTCTATGCGGCATTTTATCTGATCCGTGATTTTTAGATACAGTTGGTATAATTGGTTCATTTCGGATTTCATCCCGATGCTAATGTAGAGGCTAATTCAGTCTTATTCACGCGTACGGCCATTGAAGCCGTTTCAGTCCCACATGAATGAAAAATTATTATTTGATGCATTCTTCATTTTGTTAGCCTTTTTTGAACAAGCCTTCTACTGAAGCACTAAATGCATGTATTTTACATTAGTTATCTGCCTTGCTTCCATTGGGCGAATCGGCAGTAAAAAATGAGTCGACTATAGGTCATGCCATTCAACCACCTGCACACTTATCCACTATTTACTTGTTTCCTAATTAACCTGCCTATGTGTTTGCTCCTTCGATCCCTGATCATTCACCTGATCAATCCTGCTCTAATTCAACCTTCCAGTTTGCCGGTCGCTCCATAGTCTGACATTTCTACTCACTTATGGGGTCCTTATGCGTTTTGTTTACTCTAATTAGTGTTTTCATTTCGTCGGTGGAAAGCGCATCGATTTAGACATGCTTTACTGTATTAGGTCTATTTACACACTAAAAGTAGCAGTTGTGCAGAAGACTCAAGCGCACTAATTTGGGCTCAAACGCGTAAGGACATGTAATCGCCAGGCCTCATTACTTTGTAATGCAGCAATATCACCGCTGCCACCGAGGATAATCATGTGTTTTTATGCGGCATCACCACTGATCAATATGGATCGACATCAGCGCATTCACCGTCCGATTGGTAAATAAAACACTAATGATATCGTGCAAGGCCACATAATTCCTGGATCCAATTTTTGCAAATTTTTGCATCCTAATTGATGAGGCACTGGTGTTAACTCTTTAAGATGTAACGTTTGATTCAAAAATTAGCCTTAGCTTTGCATATGTTCACCTGGCGGAAATTCGGACCATCTGCAAAATCATTGAATACTGTTTTTGCAAACCACACATTCAAAGCAAACCTAACAAAAAGATGATTGCGTCAATGATTAAGGGATGTGAATGACGGCCTAAAATAAAATAATAAATAAATAAAATTAAAAAGTATTTTTGCGATGCGATGCTCAAACTCACGGAAAGAGAAGAGTTAAACAAAGGATTAGGTTATTGGAGAAAAGATCGCTCGTCACCGCTCCACTTGGTGCTAATTGCTTGCCAGATGCACTAGGGAATTTCTCCTTTGAACATGTAGGAGTTGAACCTTTTATTGGAAAGATTGCGACGAATAGTATAACACTTTCTTAATTGTATTATGCCTTTCGAATATAAAATCAGTTAGAGTCTTATCTAGGAAAGCTGAAATTTGACGGTTACTTAAGATAAGACCTAATATTTTAAATGTTTGACTAGTAAAATCTTATTTGACCATTTAAACCTTGAATTGCGGACCACCTGATTCAAAATTGCCCCTTAAACAAGGGATCGTCAACTCCCTTTCTTTGAAGGCGATTGTGACAGGCGATAAAGAGGTAGAAGTCACATTAGAAATCATGGCTGCACATATCATAGTTGTCGTCACCTTTTTTGCTGTGTATTCGTAGGCTACAAACATCCCTACCGCCTTAATTTCACAAAAGTCTGATGATAATTAACAATTAATTAGCGATTGTTAGCAAACTACATTTCGAATCACTGGCATGACCTCTGCAATTCTGTGCGCCATTTCTTCACTTTCCTGTCACTGCGATTCCGTGTGATTTCTGGAAAGTCTAAAAGTGGTTTGAATTTGTAGGCACCCAACAGTGATAATTTCTTGCCAAAGGTCGGTATCAAGGAGTGATGTCGCCGATATCTAGCGCAAATGATTTAAACATTTTCTTTAATTAGAAGAGTAGTCGCTGTTAATTGCTTTCGAACTGCGACCATTAGCATTCGAACTGACTGACATTGGACGAGGTCAGTTGACACTGAATAAGCAACTGGCGATCTCGCTTCCCTACGACCAGAATTGATCCAAATTGAAAGTCGGGCGCATATTTCATTCTATGATAGCTTCCAGTTAGGACGTATAACAGCACGCTTCCCTCTCCCTTTTGATTTAAAATAATCAGAGATAAAACTCAATACCCCATTTGCCTTTGTAATTGCTTGTGGTGGTTCACGTTCTACAGTTCTGCAACTTAGGTATAGCCTTGTGCAAAGATAATGTTTTTGAAAAGAGATCAGAGGCAGCAAGGGTACAAAGTTCCATTCTTTTGACCCACATTTATCTAGAATTGATCAGAATTTGTAAGTCAGCAGCCCTATTCCTCCTGTATGAGATAGCGACAGTTCCCACTTTCACTTTGGACAATGAAGATGTGGCAAATGCTTAAGGTGTCTATTTTGGCAAAGAAAGCTGGGATGACAAAAGCATTAGATTGCGATCTTTGTTGATCTCTTCTACTTTGATATTATTCATAGTTAAGGCTTGGCGGCTTGCAAGATGAGGGAACGTAAGTGTCCGAGATGATGCAATAGTAGCAGAGGCTTCATAGTCACCTGGTGATACTCAATTTGTTCATGTGCTCAGAAAGGAAGGAAAATCAAAAGAAAATAAAGGAAAAAGGACAGAAGAGAACACATCAAGCCAACGCAAAACAGAATCGACCAAAAGATGTAGACGATGAATTATTTGTATGCGTGTTGCGCTAAACAACTCATTTCCTAGGCTCCTTGTAGATTCTTTGACGACTTTGGGATTCTCTTACCTACTTAAAAGTACTGAGAATCATTAAAGCTTGGTATTACTAATGTATTTGAATAACAAAGGATTCTTGGTGCTGTACGAATATCCGCTGCAGTAACCTGCATTATATTGGTGAGCCCACAATAATTTCAACCGTTATGTCGCCTTCCTGCACCAAGATTATGTGAGTGAGGTTTGAGAGGCAGAGCTTTACGTAGGGCAGGTTGTGCCATACTACATACCCGTGGGAGCAGACCTCAAGTAAAACGTGTTGACAGGAAATAGGGAAGAGTGCAGAAGACAATGGCCCAACGAATCGATATGAAGTGATCAAGGAAAATGGTTTAACTTTGATCGTGTGCTACGTAGAAGTAAAAAAGGGCCTAAATCTCTAGAATAATCAAGAAATAAGGGCAAAATTTGTTCCATATGGTATGGCTAGAGCCTATTTTGCTGAGAGCGACTTTGAGCGATGCAAGTTTGGAACGATTTGCTAACATTTGGGTCAGCATGTAAAAGTGCGGTGGAGTCCCCAAAACCACAATTTTGTTATGCATCAAAGAAACACCGCCATTAGTCTGATTGTCCTCTGGGTAACTCAGAGGAATAAAGCAGCCTTCATATTGCAAGGAAGACACGAATGCTCGATATTGGATAGTATGCTCTCACAGTTTTGAGACATGCACCGCTTTATGGTGGCCGAGACCCTGATTCTTATTTATACACAATTAATGAAGTAGAAACGTAACTTCCTTTTTCCATTAGGTTATAACACTTTAACAAGGATATATCTGCAAATCATTCTCTGTTATGAAGACGAAGGGAAGAAAGAGCTATGGCTACTTCTGATCTGCCCTTGTGTGTGAGCTACCTTGATTCTTTTCTTTATGGAGGCATACAGAACGTGTTTATGATGCTTTTGTGTTTTTTTTGCCTGAATGAACTAAAAGTATTTATTAAAATAACTTCACCGAAATAACTATATCGACTATAACATGCATGGCAAAATTACATTAAACAAAAATGCAAATGATCACGCTACAATTAAAATGCAGTATAACTGAGTCCTCAAAATCCGATTGAATTTTAAATAAGTTTTACAACTACCATTTCTATGTGATTCATTTGCTCTACAGGAGCTTAAAACATGGTTATAGTTCTGGCTTTTTAAAATGTATTGCAGACAGACATATCTTCAGCATGACGCTATCAAGTGCAGATTTTTCTAGCATCGAAAAGCATTTGACTCAGTGAGGGCCACAAACTGCAAACCACTTGAAATGTGCCGTATTGGCTCAGTACTGATTATTATTCCAAACAAATGGAGACTAAGTTTGGATTTAATGAGTAGCTTCGCTCTTAATTGAATGCAACGGTTTCTGGCAACTTGTCATTCGTTCAGCTATCGTAGGTAATTCGTCCACAAGATTATGGGCATCATTTTGAATTTATCATATCCTTGATTGCTTACTGAATACAAGCATTATGCACGCTTAGTCAAGAGTCCGGAATGCGCTTCCATCCCATTGCAGGGCAGATGCAAGGAGTGTAGAGCTATTGAGCGGATCAAAGACATCTCCAATAATCACAAGCCTACACACGTTGTGGATTAGTGAACAGTATTTTCTATCTGATGGCAAAAATAATGTGGGTCTCGGTCAAGCATACTAAAATATCCTCCTCGAAAATGCGCGGTGCATTAAAAACCATTATTGACAAACACCTTTTCATCCTTTAAAAGAAGATTGTGTAATTCTTAATAAATCTTTAACTAGAGCTCTTAGCAAATAAAATTCTTTACAATACGATGAACCTGCTTACAAGTCTCGCTCCTATGCGTTTCGATTACATGTGGTGCTGAAAACAGATCCGGGAAGTCCACTTTCCTATCCTTTGAATCCAACACAAGTTCCTTTGAAAGTTTTTGCGCGACTTGCCAATTTTACCGTTAGAATATTTTTCTACGTTTGTACAACTTGATCTGCCGCGTTCACCAACGTTGTCTCAGGCCTTGAGCACTTAATTTGCTAGCATCATGGTAGGCATTTCTCATTTTTAGATGCATATCTCTGTGCGAATGCATTCATGTATTTGTGAATAAGTATTTGTGCTCATGCCTACTAATTTCGCATCGGGTTGTTACACAAATAAAATGTAGTAAATAAAGCGACTCAGATTTAATCTGAATAACGATGAGATGCGCAACGAAGAGTCGAATCAAGCAAATCGCTTCACGATCTTAGCCTCCTCTTTCGCGCATTTTTAGTCACCGTGGGACTGCATTGTCCGATTTGCCAAACGTCCCACAGATCCTACGGGAGGCTCTTTTGGCATTGCCATTTTTTGCATCATACCCTCTTACATGCAGTAAAACTTCCTTTGATCCTCGAAATATTCTGGGAACACAATGTACGCCACATGTGCCTCGATCAATTCGCAAACTTCCCTTTGCTTCTCAGTCGTTTCATTGGAACGCATATTGGTGAGTGAGCATCTGTTAACCCTTGATCATAATTTCCTGCGTGGGCTGCTCTCCAACCGAAGCTTTGACTTCCCACATAAACTTCTTCCAAATGTTGCTTCGTTATACAATGCTTCAGCCCAAAGAATGGCGAATTCGGAGGTGCGCTTTTACTGTACAGAATGCTTTTTAGGATATTCTGGGTTCAAAGCAATGTTAGATCACATGCGCTCGCATCACATCCGTGAGTGTTCCTTTAACGGACTTATTTTTGTAATGAGTGCATTTTGTGACGCCTTAGTGTCCTCTTTTTTGTAGACATTTGGCGCAATGTGTTTGGCAGAATGCAAACGTACGCTATTCTGTGAGCGTAACTCGTGAGTTTTCAGTGATGCTTACTTGAAGATTTGCCTTCCTACTTTAAGCAGGATAAGAGGTTCAATGCGCAGAACATGATTATGTGATTTGTAAAGATTTTAAAAGGGATTTCAAGGCTGTGTAAAACTAAGTAAGAATGCTTGATGGATATGGAAAGGCAAACATCACATTTCACTGAGTTGAGTCATACCCCAGCAATAGTTTAGACAACTTAGATGTCACCAGGGAAATGTCATATTAATAACATTTAGGCGTGCATTTATAAGTCACTAGGTATTTTAGTGAATTGTACGCGCATTTTTTTTAGGTACAATGATTAAAATCTGCTTGTTTGCTTTCTAGAGTTCTGCAGCGGGCCGCCTAAACTTGGCAGCTATTAGCTCTGCGAGAAAGCATGTGTTTGACATAAGACAAGCATGCTGCTTTTATTAGTGCCATCGTTTTTATTCCGGTCGCTGTTACACACAAAGCTGAATCTTCATTAAAGTGTTGGAAAATTAAGATAAGAACACAAGATCTCAAAATGCATTAAAAGAATGCAGCGTAGAGAATAAGGATGGGGTTGTATAATGCAATGTGAAATTCCCATTTTTGAGGTTTTGTGTTGCAGTTTGGCACAAGAAAGTCACTAGTATCTGATGAAACTGACTGTTGGAATTTGTAGAATTTCAATGCAAACATTGATGTAGTCAGTTTATTTCAAGTTTCACATTGGGATATATTTAATAATAACTGCGTGAGCGAAGAGTAGTGCACTGTAGGCCTGCCTTGTGCTATAATAGCAGAGGGTAAAGACACTTCAAAGGTGGCGATAAGATAGACATTAGACATAATTGCTACACACAATTAGGGCAGCCATCGAAGTGTAGTAGTCTTCGAGAAGTGCGCTAATCAGGAAAAAACAACAAAAGGAAAGGATTTAGCCAGGACGATAAAGTGAAAAGGACCACTAAAGCATATCTTCGCTGTGCACGCTCAGCGAAACAAAGGTTGTGTAAGAATTGCAACACCGGCATGACCTTGAATGGATGTTTGCTAGAGCAGCCTAGTTTACTAGTTCCGGGACCCAAGTGTAGGCAAGTAGTGTAGTAATTGCGAACAAAGATTCGCAAGAGACTGATGCTATTATCTTAATTCTGTTGGTAGTTTCAGTCTAAGCTGGATCAAAGAAAAATACAGAAATTTCTTTAAAAAAAGCAATTACTACTCACTCGGCAAGTGGCTAACGCTTAGTTTTACTGCAGGTAAACTATGAATTGTTTCCTTTCTCCTTTTTGGCTATGGGTAGCCTTTAAATTGACAATCTTGTTTAGACCTTTGCTGAATTGAATTTAGCATACAATTGAAGCTATTATCCATGATCGTGAAATGCTTGTGCAACGCCACATGCACCCACGGTACTTTTGGCGGTTAAATCAGCTTTTAATGGAAGTGGAATAGTCGCATCGATATAGAGCAAAAGTCTTTTCTCCTTTAATTGATTCCAAATTGATCAGAATTGAAACCTGGTATCAGGCTTTCTTTTGTAAATGTCCGCAGCAATTCTCATTTTGCTATTTTCCTATTTAGATGCGACCGAAGAGCAATGATTACATTTTAACAAAAAAGTCAGGAATAGGAAGGGTACAAGGTTTCGTTGGTTTTATCCACTGGGATTCAGCAGCACATTTAGTTCTGCAAGAGACTGAAGCAGTTCATGTCTGGTGGAAGGGGTGTCCATTTTGAAAAGAAAAGCTAGGAGAACAAAATGATAGAAATGCGCCTGCTTTATCTCTTTTGATCAAGAATCGCACACAATTAGGAATCAAAAGGCAGCTTTTTTGAATTCTCAAAGACAAATTCTGACAATTCAGGTGCGACCAAAACGCAAATTTTGTATATTGGGAAATGTGGATTAGGAAATGTGGGAAGGAAGAATGGCATGCGAACAGATAGAAATGCTAAAGTGTTTCGGGACTGAAAATTGGCGGCATCGGTGCGTGAAAACACGAGGCAGATAAAGGAAAGTTGATTAGATTGGGTCAGGAAATGCATTTTTGAGAACTTATTGCTCGGTGAAATGTGAAATATATAACTTTTTCGAAACAGTTTTATCCCTTTTTTTCAATTGCATTATGAAGGTAGTTTATTCTTTCTACAACTGCTTTGACCTCCTCCTCCTATCTACCACCCACCCTGTCCTAATCCCAACCTAGTTCTCTGTCTCACCAGCATTTGCTGCACTTAGCTAGAATTTTATTTTATTCCTAATGGTTTCACAAGAGAAAAATGGCTGTATTTAGACATGGTAGCATTAGTGGAAGCATTCATGTCCCAATCTTTCCTTCCACTCTTTACTCACTAGCCCAAATAAGCAATCATTAATGATGGCGTAAGCTTCTTTATGGCGCCGCCTGTATGGAAGGTAAATGGAGGGGCCTAGGCTCACAAATCTGCATAAATTTATGCAAGCATGCTATAGATTTCAGGAGACGGGGAAGGAATTCGTTGCTAAGACACTGTCAATGAACCTTCGAAAATCCATTTCTGTGACACATTCTAGTTGAAAGAAGAAATGGACACACATGCGTCTGTTTACACGTTAGCAGCACCACCGCTTTGTCATTAGACTCCGATTAACCCTGCGCAATCTTAACCAGCGCCTACCTATTTGTCGCCTTTATGAACTACTGCGCTGTAATCAATACGATGACATGATTTGCCATCTAGACACCAGAGCTTACTTGTACTCAGCTCATACTGCTAAATATTCTGCCGCCCAGTAGATCCATTTACAAGAAATTTATACCTAATTTTTGCTTTTTAAATTGAGTGCAAAATTCAAGATATGACAACATCCAAGCAAAGAATCACACCTTCGGATGGGGTCAGAATGTCTCCTCTGGCCCAAACACATCTTTGCAGGACTAGATCGACGCTGATTTTTATGGCCTCGTAGGTGTAACCCTACTTAGTGTAAAATCTGCTATCTTTTCTGCAAATTGCACTTTAGCACAGTAGCATTCACAACTGTGTGAGTCATTTTTGTGTCATCCTGGGTTTGAACAAATTTTAGCCCACGTCTCAATAACATACGACCTTGTATCATGCATTTATGCTGCAAGAGCTATTTTTGTAACCTCCTGTCCGGATGCGAGCGCAAGCGGTGCAAGTGAGGAAAAGGGATGCTTTGGCTTGAGCCTAAGAGCGCAGAGATTCAAGCATGGAAATCTAAGCTCCATACAATTTGTGATAGGCGATTTGAAGCATCAGCAACTCAACCACACAAATTACTGAAGTACGGCTGATGCGGTAATTAGCTAGGCAGCATGGCAGTTACATTACCTTTAAGGCGCTTTTAGTGCTTAACGATCAATATTAGTGGGAGTGTAACTGGAACATTAATTTGCCCGAATGTAGCCCAAATTCCCCCTGTAGCATCCTTCTTTTAGCTTTGCCATAGCAGGTATCTATAAGGTCTCTTCTTCTCTCCCTGCCTCTTCATTGCCATTTTTCCGTGATCTCTCTGTTACACTTTCAGAGTCTGAACCCCACCTTAGACTTGGAAGGATCTATGGGATTAGTCTTCAAAGAAGGCTTCGTAGTTTCCGCAGCTAGAAACCGATCAACTCTTCTCTATTTCACATTCAACAGCACTAATGAATGATTTCATAAAGATTTCTTTTTAATAGTACTATTCTTTTCAGCTTTGATGTAGATAGCATCATGCGGGGCTTCACCATCATTGTCTGTTTGGGTGAGTGGTAAGTGAGAGTTGTCAGAGGAGGAGCAGTCGACAAATTTAGGCAGTGCTGCCACATTACGAGTTTTTTAAGTAAAGCTGCTAAGTTTTTGACCAGTTTATGTGTCCTTTACATCACTTCCTTCTATACGCTTCCTATTGCTGATGCTTAACACATTTTTGGCGCCACTCTGCCAATCAAACATGCAAGGGGATTTGAAACGAATCCGGACTTCCAAAATCGCTACCGTGAAACAAGAATCCATTGTTGCACCAACAACACTTCACCACTACTTCTTTTGGTCATCAGACACCATGAACCAGCCGAGTCTAGGCCAAAATAACCCGTGCCGCTTTGCATAAGATTGCATTGACTCAACCTGCTCTGTACTACACCGCTCTATATTCAGGCAGTGAGGCCGTCGGTGTAGACCTCTCTAGGAAAGGAAATATCAAATTTCATGTAAATAAAAGAAGGTCATTCAAGCTGGCGGCTCAAATATCTAGCTGATGCGATCAAGCTAGGGTTTGTTCAAGTCGTTTTAAACGAAACGACACCAAACTTCTCCAAGTAGCGAATTATGGGGGTGGATGCAAACAATCTAACCCGTCCTAATTTGAAAGCACGGTAGGAGGGTGGTGAGCACAAATGTAAGTCGTTTTCTCAGCAGACAAGTGGTTATGCAACTTTCTCATTAGTATAGTTACATACTACTGATCAACTGACCAAAACCCTAGAAGTGGTTGCATTTGCAAAATGCGATTATTGCAACTCGTCAAACAACGATGTTTAACAAGAGCGATGCGATCGTCAGCCCCATAGCATTTGCTTCTTAATTTGCCAAGATGGAAGCCGCCAAGAGAAATGGGCATTAGCATCAAAGCTTCTTCCCTTCCTCCCCTTCTTCCTCCTCCTCATCCCTTATTTTGTTCTTCCATTTTTAGCTCTCACATTCATGTGCATACTTTATTCAACCCTCACGTAACTCCTGTAAATGCATATAATGATAGACCGTTAAATAGACTATCGTCTGCACTCAAATCTACGTGGGACGGTGCGCGAGATCTTGTGCTATGAAAATGTAACCTGCAACAAGTCATCTGACATGACGTGTAATCACGTGTAAGAAATGATACAAGGCACTATCTTTCACCAAAAGGTTAGTCGCAGTTCTGGGTGCCATGACTTTTCCACCCACCTCCACACCCTTCACATTCAAGCCGGTTAAGCGTACAATCATGTTTGCGTTGGCTCTCAAGGGGACAGTTGTCTCATTTACGTTTGCAGGCTAAGCGACTCAGTGGGTGTGGCAGTTAAGCACTCAGCCGCTATGAAGAGGTTTCTAAGTTATGCCGGCAGCCCAGGTTCATTTCTGTACAAAAACATACAATTTCTGCTTACGTTTGTGTCTTCTTTTGCCTCCGAGAAAATCTCGGAACACTAAAGTGGTGATACTGGGGACAATAGAATAAAGGACGTTGCCTTTGCATCCTATATGAATAAGCGAATGCATAAAGGTGCAAAAGGAATTCGAAAAATATGGCTACATGAGTACACTAATTAATGTCCTCGAGTTCGAAACATGCTTCCATTATTTGATCAAGCGGAATATAAGGATCAAACTAAATGTACCATACACCATTCAAAAACAAAATAAGTATAAATTGTGAAACTAATATCTAGAAGGCATAAATCGACCACTGTTAGCACTTTTTTGGAAAACAAGTCCTAAAGTTAACTTATTTGCTTGTCGTTTTCAAGGTCTGTAGGATACGTAGGGAGCATTAGTGCACTCAAAGTATTTAAGAGATACGAATTTGAAGTACAGCGAATTCAAGACGAAGTGAAATGGAATGAAACCATAAATCTGCCGATGTCGGCGTTCTATTGCCATGGAAAGAAATGTCAGTTTACATCGGTGCATGCATGCATGAGTGTGCAAGCTGAATTATCAGGAACTGAAGGGAAGATAAAGCACTAGCTACGCTGCCTTCATTTTCTATTATGATTTGATCCACAAATGATCTTGACAAGTTCCGACTGTTAATATAGTTTTCTATCAACCCTGTTTAGGTTTGAAATTCTGCATCTTTTAGTCTTTTTCAATTGCTTTTGATATATTCAAGTTAATTAGTGACAAATTGTTATGGGTAGAAGGGTATTTAATTTATATTCTCGAGGAATGAAAAATGGTTACGCTATATCCGTAAGCTTGATATAATTCGTTTACGTTTTTAGCTCACCCAGATAAGGCACTCTACGGTTCCATGCCTTGTGTATTTCGTGAAATTTCCAAGTTACACAGTAATGACTTAGTTCTGCTCGGCACGTATCGAGGTTAGTTGCGAATGGAACCAAAATTATGTGTACTATACTACTTCACCCCAACCCATCAATTTCGATATCACCCTTAATTTGTTTAATTTCTTAATTTATATTTATTAAGAATTAGACTTTAAAAGCTTTTCCTCGTGCTTAACACATTTTGCTGCTCTATATTTGCCTTATCTTTGGTGCATTTGCTCGTTTCGCTTTGTTTGTACTTGTAGTTGCAGCAGTCATTAAATATGCTAGTTTCGCCATGTCTGACATTTCAGAAGCCTTTATTTGTAAACAGCCCTAAAGGTCCAAGGTCGGTGAATGCGATATTTTAACCTATTTTGATGTAGAATTGCTTACTCTTGGGTGTCGTTATTCGTAATTAAGACTTACAGTTTGGCTGTAGTGATGTTTAGGGAGCCCTTGTTCGCAGAATGGGCTCAGAAAGCTAGGGACTGTAGCTATGCTCTTTCTTATCCGTTTCGATTCAGATTTGCTCAGACTGTTAGTGGCTTGCAACCTTTTGCAAGTGCTCGATGTAATTTTCGTTATGAAATGTCACAGTTTAGATGTGACTAATATTTGGGGAGTCCCTGTTGGAAATGAATGCTAGGAGGGCTCGCGCGTGTAGATGCACTGTTTCTTATTCGTAGTGATCCAGAATTGATTCGGTTTGTATCTTAGTAGCTCGTTTCCTCTCATAGATGCTTGCAAACTATTGTCCTTGCTGAATGCTTTTGATTTAGAATCTTGAAGTAAAGGCACAAATTTAAGCATTGCTTGCATAGTATTGAGAAACGGATTATCTGGTCAAAGGGGTGTACCTGAGAGTGTTGTATGACAAGAACTGGACTGTTTTGTAGACAGCTGGCATTAGACTAGCTGTTGCCGCAGAAAACGGGTTTGCCAGTATGAATGCTATATCGCTGCTTCCTGCGATGCCATCTTGTTCGTGACGTGATGGTGGATTGGTGTTTGTAGTGTTGGTTCACACAAACGTACTTTGCGAACTTATCTAATGCCTGATCACTGGTAGAGTCAACCTTATCTCATTTCAATATGCTGCTGCTGCCGCTCAACCATCTGCGGCACTCCAGTGCAAGTGCTTTTTAACCGATTTAAGTAGGTTATTCATTAAAAATGGCGAAAAATTGATCTCGCCTACTAAAACATTTTTCGCCTTTCTTTCGCTGCAATGGCTTGATATTAATATGCCGTATTCAACATTCATGGGGACAAATTGTTGTCGTGGTTGGAAAGCCGACCGCATTATAAGGATTTGGCATTACTCAGTGTTACAGATGGTCTAGAACTTGAATTTTGTAAGACCAATGGATAGTAAATGCCAAAGTCCCCTCCGATATTGCTTCATACCCTGTTCATATAGGAGTGAGCATTAATTCGCTAGTTGTTTAAATATATGTTTTGAGTCTTAACCACCTCAATGAACCCCTCTTAGGCGAAAAATAATTATCGTTTTCTAAGGTCTTTACCTTCGTCTATGCGGTAAATGATACGATATCCGAATCGCGCTGCTATCCATGTTGGCAAAATAAATCGTGATTTTGGTGATGATGATAATTTGGTGTTCGCTTTCCCATTGACGAGCTAAGTGCGTCTTCAGCAACTTCAGTAGGCACGATTTAAGCTAATGCAAGCTAAGACGGTTAATATTTTGCTTTGAACGCTATGCTACTATTTGATTAAATCTCGATTCCTAAATTAAAATGGTCAGATTATTTCATAGCATTTTAATGATTGTGACTGCTGTTCCTTGACACATTCTGCTTCTGCAGGTACAAGATCTTACTCCGGCTCTGTTTAGTTCACCCGTGTGGCAACGAGTGACTGAATGGATGGGTGGATGGACAAAAACTGTGAGTAGTACTACGAAAAGTGGGGAAGACGAATAGGAACTTAAAATTGCGTGCTAGCCCTTCCTCTCTTCCAGTCTATGGAGGTTATGTGTGCTGCGCCTCCGATGCAGCATTGCTGCTGAGGTACATTTCGGTGGTCAGTGCTGGCTGATCAATCTGTGCCGAAACCGTTGGGAGTCTGTAAAGTGTGGCGCAATGCTGTGCGTTTCTACATTCTTAAGGCCTTGATGTAGGCAGGGAGTACATTTGTTAGTATGGATTGAGGCCTGGAGGTAACAGTGGTTCATGATCGTATTTGTACTTCCAACTGGATTTCATTTTGGTTCCATTGCTTCTTTACTTCACTGAGACATGTCTCTTCTCTCCTGTGAGATTTGATCTTTTGCATCGGCGCAATTGTGTGGCAACTAGATAAAAATGACACTGGAGTGGGTGACTTCCGTGGATTGATTGTGTAGATCATAATGACAAAGGTCAGGTGTTGCTGAGCCCCCTTTACATACACCTATCGCTCTAACTTGCCATTATTTGTTGCTTTGAAGTAAAACGTTTCGACTTTAAATATGCGTTGTGCTACAGGATCCTAAGCATCAAGGTGGTATCAACTTTAGGGGACCTGGATGTGGTAATGGAATCAGGCGCCTTGTTCATCTTTATATGGTGGACATAATATAGAATGATTGTTGCCAGGTTTATTAAATAGCACCGCTTAGGATGCAAGCAACTTGGATTAGAAGTAGGGATACTCGAGGTTCGGATTTCGTCTGCGTAAAGCGGTGCACTGAATCAAAACTAATGCGCAATGGATTAACAATTCGAATCCTACATAAGGGTTGCACATGCTGAACAATTAATGAATTGTACAAACATGAGTAAGAACCGATTCCAATACCTAAAACCACTAGGAAGCCTTGGCGGTACAATCCATTCATATTGGAGGTCCGGCCCCACTACTTCACTTTCAGCTTCTGTTGGTGTGAGAGAGGCTGGTTGCATAGCAATATACGCTCTAATGCTGAAAATTGCTCAGATAGCGGGTGGTAATAGTTGTTTGACGTCTCGGAAAATTGTCAAGCTTGAGTTTAGTCTCCGGTTGCATGAAGCTTGTGAATTGGGTAATTATCCTTAAAATGAAGCAGCTCATCTGCAACGATGGTGTCCACGTATTGCCAATTTTTAGCTATTGTAGGCCGCGGTTCTATATCATTTGATTAGTAGGTCTGAGGAAGGACTACGTAGAAGCCTACCTCCTCTCCCCTAAAAAACTCTACTACCATTACTTTTTTGCATAAACGGATTGCTTGTCTCTTTATGCCTGCGATTAAAAGAGGCGAAGAAAGCAGAACTGCTGATCGCTTGTAGTGAACCATACAGTTCCCAATTTGCGTGCAAGCACTTTTTCAACGCAGCAGCTGATGTTGTCATTTCCATTTGCTATTAAATGAGATCAAATTTCGGCTTTTACAACTAAGACGTGTAATGTTGCTGCGCAAAAATATTAGGCAAGGCTGTGGTGTTGCCAACCAGACGAAAGTATAAAGTACTAATGCCGGTCGTATAACGCATGCGCTTGCCGTTTATGTTTGCAATGCAGTAGTTATTTTGTTACATTATGCCATACTTAGCATAGATTTACGCAGTTTGCGCTGATAGAAGTCATCTCTTTTTCAGTGACTCGTTTGTTGAGGACCCTGTGGATGCACCAATTGGAAACAGCGTCCGAACTGGTAGCCATCACATAATCTTGGTGCAAACAACTAACCCTAACCGTTTCAGTTCTTTATCTGATAAGGAGTCTCAGCCTCATTATTTCCGTTAAAATACTTTTATTAAGTTCGACGTTAAGACTAATTTTAGGCCGGTCGTTGTTAATAGGCTACTTATTGATTATCTTGTGTTTGGTGCATCCACCAGGCATCTCCTTAGCTTGGTGATTCGAATTGCAGCATATCTGCAGTAGAACGGTGGAAAGCGAGTCTTTTTGGTCTCTAAGTGATCTACCTCTACGCAGGTAATGAAAGGATTTCAGCTCAACTCCAGCTATCTCTTTAGGTGTCATATTAGCTTCAACATAGAATTTGGGTGGCGACGTGCTCCAAAATAGCGACTTTAGGGAAATAGTGCCTGACTCTCTCATCATGTGGTCGACTGCTCAGTTCCACCAATGATCATGCAAGCATGACAATCCTTTGCCCACCGATTAACCACAGATGCATATTTTTGTCGCCTTGCTTCTTCAGATACCACAAAACATTTGCGCAAATGTACCATTACTCTAATTGAAATGTGTTCTGAGACCCTCTATACTACATGATTCAATTTGTATCCATTCGATGACGCATGCACCATCGGTGAGGTATAAGCAGCGCTCTTTGAAGGTTCTCTTTTAAAGTTTATGAGTGTGGTGGTGTTTTTGGTTTACTCGTTAACATGCCATTTTTGAGGCTGCCTCCCATCAGGTATATTCAATGCAAAGTCTGTTCTTTACGGCCTTTTAAATTTATTTTAATATTGGTCACTCGACCATCAGAAACTCGACTACTGCAACATCACGCAAAATTTAGGCATTCCAGGGGGTCTGCTTTGTGCAGAAGAAAATGTAAAAAAATGTAACAGTCACGACTCTTGCTGATGGTGAAGTCTCGGTGTCTAAAGAGATCTGCAACACTGGAAAACTGTGCTAGCTCACCTGCAGGCCCATCCATCGTTCACTTCCTTTTAATCAGTTCATATCTTTATCCCTTTTATTTTTAATCATTCACCTATTCGATTCTGCTCTAAATCGACCACTTCGTCCACCGATCGCTGCATTGCTTTTTGGAGACTGCTGTTCTTCCGCTTTATGGGGTTCCTCTAGATCCGTTTCAAACCACATTAGCTTTTTCAGCTCTTCGATGGAGAGCGATTCTATTTTAAATAAGTTGAACTATGCTGAGTCATTGGCGCACTAAAATTGTCATTTACAAGTAAGACTCAAGCAGGCTAATTTGAGCTTAACTTTGTAGACTTGAAATTGGTCAGTCCTTATTGCCTTATAACCCAGAAGCATTTCTACCGCCACCTGAAAGAACCAAATATATTTATGCGATCCCACCTTCGAACATTACGGAACGACATTGACACAAAAACTGTTATGTCTGCTAAATGAAACATTAATAAAGTCGTGTATCGATAAGGTTTCGTGATTTATTGATACTAATTTATTCATCCTAACTGATGGAATACTGACATTGGCTTTTCAAATTGTAGCATTTACCTTATATTTTGGTCGCAGCACTATTCATGCGTATCTGCTGATAATCGAAGCCATCTGTGCGGATAATAGCATTCCATATTTTGTTCGCCACACATTTTTAATCACGAATAATGTAGCACACGTAATATGACGCCTCCGGAACCCCGCATGCTACGAAGGTAACACAATCAAACATGAGGGCATTGTCATCGGTCGATATCGGAGTCATGGGAGACCTTGACTTTGACTTTGACGTACAGAAGGGCACAAAGGCTCACCTGGATTCTTCTTGAAGCCGAATCTGCAGATTTTAGGTTAGTCTTTTCACTCTAAACCTTCACACTAAAGTCCTCTTTAAATTTCTCAACTTCTCTGCTTACCTCTTCATACATCCCTGCTTCTTGCAACTCACGCGCTACTCCTCGTCCGTCCGCATGCAAAAGCGTCCGGATCCCTAACGGGTACGACTGCACAATGTAGGGCACCACGTGCAACTGCAGGCTTGGTGACCAGGTGACTAACCGACTAATTCTCAGGCTGCTAAGGATGTTACGGTCACCAGGTTTGTACACTTACGCGCATTTAATATGTTTTTTGACTGTTACTCCTGAGCGGTAATCTGTGGACCCAGAGAAAATGACGACTTCTCAAGGGCCAAAGAGGAGGGACAGAACAGGAATGCAGATCTACATAAAGTTGAGAGGCGATAATTAGAGCAGAATTCACACAATAATTGCATAAGACAAACGTAGGAAAGAATTCAATGCTAGTAGGTGATAGCGTCATTCAGATCAGGCAACGATTCAATCAAGACACACACTTTGGTTGAATTTAAGGTCTAAAGTGTCAGCAGCCCAGAATTTTCCTGAGTTTGCCTTTTGCAAAGCACAAAATCTACTTAGTTACAATTTTGGGTTATTACAATTAGAATACACTTCTACCAGCTGCAGCCTATTTAATCGCTGATGCCTCTGTAGATGTTAGATTAATGAATTGTATGCAATGCTCTATTTTTGTCCTATACAGCTATAATTATCTAGCATTAGAACTTTAGTGCACCGGTCAGGCATCTATCTTCCAATGATTAGTCCCAGTGAAATCGGCCGGAATAAATGGGGCGTGAGAAATGCGATTCCATATTGTCTGTCCTCCATAGATTGGAGTCGCAGTGATTTGTCCTTTGCTAATTTGTAGAACAGTAGAGTCAATGATGAATATTTTTTGGGGTTTATGAACGTAAATTAAGCTAGTGCAAATTATTAGCGCCAACTGTTGCCATTATTGCAAACAATACAACCACTAAGCCATTGTGAGGGCGATTCCTCATCAAACAGATGCCAGCTGTGAAAGTATTGAGCAGTTATTCTGCAGCTGCTACTTTGAGAGTCGCATTTCAATTGATCAGAACTGGGGATCCGCTTGTCAAATCATTTTTATTTGCCTTTTATTTCAACCTGTGACTCATTCAGTGGCAGGAGTTATAGCTATCACTTGGTATGCTGATTTACTTACTCATTTGATTCTTATTATCTACTTGCTGAGGATATTATTTCCTTTAGCATCCCAGACATTTGTTCTGCATAAAGACATCGCTTCGAAATCATTGCACAGTGACTCGTAGCTTTTAATTTCGTGGCCGCTATTCTGGCTCTTTTAGCCTGTAGCTGGCCTACCCGAAACTTTGGCTGCGCCGGAAAATCAAGGTTTCCTAAAAGAGGGCAACTTGGCACAGTGGCAGCAACGCTCCCTGATCTCATTGCAGCAACGTACTGATTTTCGTCTTCAGTGTGCTCCTTTTAGCGATTTTGAAGAAGGGAAATCAGATTCTTACGCAGTCTGCCGGCTAGCTGCTCTAGCCACATCCAACTGTCCTCTAATTAATCTCCAAGATTGGCTCTGCTGCCATCGTGTTTTCTTTCCCTGCACTTTATTATTCTTGAAAAAATATGTGCTACCTAAAAATGTTAGATTTTTCATTGATAGGGTACATATACATTATCAATAGGCATGCGTTTCAATTCCTGGAGCGGAATGGCGAAGAATGAAGATAACTGGCAATGGTGGGGTAGTCCATTAAGTAAGGCGCTGTCCTAATGGCGCACTAACTGCATTGACATGATAAAAAATGCATACATCAACGACGAAAGCGGCTTCATTGTCTGCATTGTACATGGGACCGGTTGCATTTCTCCCGTTCTGAACTTTAAAATGAAGATAGGCCCACAAGGTATCTATTTTGACCACTATTCACCAACTACTGTTTATGCCCACCATGGCAATAGCTCAATCGAAAATAATTTTTCATAATTTCTAAATGCACAGTTCTGAAACTTAGCAATACCTGGGGCACTTTAATGTGCATGTTAAATGTAGCCATGTTACATGGAATAAGGTGTTATATCCTGCCATATTTGAGCTGAAAATAGAGAACCCTATATTCATTCTGACATGATTCTGTTTGTGGCGACTCAGTAATGATCTCTCAAATGTTGTTTTATGGCCGAGATGCCTGCACGAGCTTGAATCCGATATGTTCACCATTCGGCACAAACACTTAAAAGTGCTTTTGAGGGTGTCACTCCCGCATTTTCCGGTTGCCTTTCCTGACAGTCAGTTATTATCACTTAGCATCCGGTTCTGATCAGGATACTTGTATGCGAAATTATTTTAGAGGTGGAGGCAGAGGCGGTAAAGTCGAAATGTAATTGAGCTTATTTGCTTTAGATAAATTTATATAAGATTCGCCTGCCTCTAAAGGGCGAAAGAATAAAAGAGTAGATTTCAGACATTTAAATATGGCGAATGACTCTGCCTAATATGGAAACCCATATTGCAGGTGTATTGGTGAATCAGCCAGTAAAATGGTTTGCAACTTATTACCGAAGGGGCATGCCCTAACCAAAGAGCACGCAATCGCGTCATTTGGTTGCGCATGTCCCAGCTTAGCTACAATAACCTATTTTTAAAAAATGAATTGTACTGGAACAAGTGAAAAAAGGCGAACCAAAAGAAACTAGTGAATAGAAAGAGCAACTCACAGGTTTTGCCTGAAGGTTAAGATTTAAGTCAAAGATGTGCTTTTCCCGCCTAGGGTCTACACATCAATCGGTGTTTTACCACCCAAGATACTCACGGGATGGATAATGAGAGTCGACTCCGATTTCTCTTTATCAAACTTGAAAGTGGCAATCGACTATGCCTTAGGGCATGTGCTGTATCTGAATAAAGGCATGAAGAAAGTGTTACAAAGCACACTGAGACATTTGCGGGTGCCTTCAAATCAGACAGAAGAAGAGTTTTGAGAGGCGTGGTAGAACCAATATCCACTGCAAATAAGAACTTATCCAAAAATACAAGCCGATATCTCACCCCAAAATCCTTTAAATCTTCTTTGTAAAAAGACTATTGATTCATGCTATCAGATGCAATAAATATGACTCGAGATAATATTCCCGTTCCAAAAACAATCGCAAGGAATAGGAAGTTAATGAAGTCTTGTTAAAAATTTGTGGGGCGCCTTATTTTTAGCTAGTTGAAGTTTCCTAACTTTCCACTAATTTAGGTAACTCATGGAAAAACGTTTTGCGTTGTCTGTGAAGGATGCCACAGCATAGAGTTCTGGATCGTATATTTGCGCAGATTGTAAAAATCTGCGATTCCAATGCTGCCAGCCTTAAGCATTTACGCGTTTAAGTTGGCTGCAATCTACCCACATTTGCATGGTCTTCCGGTGAGATCGCAAATAGCATTTAACGTCATTGAAGGCGCTGCATTAGAAATTTGACAGCCTCTCCTACTCTAGGATTTGCTCAGATTTTTTCCTTTTGGAGTAGGAGTCGAGGAGACCTTTATTATTTTTACATGGCGTAGGAACCATGCGCTTTTTAATGTTCCGAGTCGCGTGTTAATAGGTGACTGCTCGTACATTGTTGGATGCACTCCATGGTTGCTAGCTGTGTAGATTGGTGCTAGTAACACGATAGGAACTGCAGGAGGATAAAAGTTCAAAGATGGTGTTAGGGGCAGAGCACCCGCATAAAGAAGGGGTTCGGTTGTAATTTTACCGCCATCATCATCATCATCATTCCTGTCACTAGCAACACTGTTCCTCCTTTTGACTGATTTGCTAGACGTTGTGGTGGCAACTTGGGAACCGCTCTTGATGTTGATAAAAAATGAGTATCCTCTTTCGTCGCTAGCCACTGAAAAGCCTGACCCAAATTGTTGGCTGGCCATCTATTGTATTCCAAGTGTAAATTTGCAAACAAAGAAGGTGGCATAGTAGCAGTTGCGACTTATTTAGAACAGAAGTGCGATCTTCAGCTGACCAAGTTGAAAGTAGCAGTCAGTGCATCGACATAAATGCTTAGCTGAACAAAACTGCCAACCAATCAGTCACTCAAAGATGGTTGGTCATTCGGTGATGGTTGGTCTAGTCATCCTGCCTTTAACGGTTTCATCGTGTCACAACGATCTGAGCGAACAAAAGTGATGTTCAAGACACATTTGTATGCTCACACTTAGAAATTTCAGGCCATATCATGACTTAATGCAGAGTATATCTACTTTTGATCCAGTATGACTCGGTTTTGTCATAAAGGCTTGCTAGTTGTTGCGCTGAAATCCACCTGAGTAGTTTTTGGGAAAACTGAAAGTATATGGCTCATCGCACTCAATGACAGAGTTGGGCATGGAGCTTGATCCGAAGGACATTTTATTTAGGTAATCAAGGTGATTTTCGCCTCTCTCGCTTGCACTTAAGCGGACTTGTAGATTGTAGACTTGTGGAAACGCCGAGTATAGTGCATGAAACGTTGATGTGTGTGCAGACTGGGGTTCATTTACCAACAAGATGCTATGATGTCATCTGACACGTCATCCCATCCAACCCACAATTATGTAATAAGTGATACTTAGTCCCATCGGGGTGACTGCAAGATTTGCAAGGTCTGTATACACGCAAGCAGTTTGCTGGCATTAGGCTGCTTAGCAATTTGAATTTGGGTGTCATTGACCCACATGACATCTTAGGACCAAGTCTAAAAAAAGCAAACTCGCCTTCAATGCAGGCACAATTGAGAAAGGCTCTAATAAATTTAAAGAAAACAGTAAGTTTGAAATCCTTAAAGCATGTGATTCTCTATTTAAATAAAAGTTGTATTAAAATGAAAAACCAGGAATGCATCTTAAGCGATTTGTTTATTGCAAGATTTTGCTTTAAATATTTGGCCGCGTTCTTACTAACAGTCCCATTGAGGCGGCATTAATAGGCTCAGAATAGTAGGTGGCTAATTCGATCCACCGCGGACAAGGCTTGCTTGAAGAGGGTAGTGTGAGATGTTCGGTGGTCGGAATGCACAGTGCATAGTTGTCATGACAACCCTTTGTAATTTTTTCACGTCAATCACAACTCTGGGTCGAAAGTCACTGAACGGCAAGATGTGACCGTCATCATCTATATGGTAAGAAATTCTTATTATTGCTAGTGCCTTCAAAGACACACTGACAAGGGCACACATTTTATTTTTAGCGTGGTCGCTTAGGATTTTGCTTGTAATGCATAAAATTTTTTGAAAAAAATTTCTGATGCCATTGTAAAGGATTAGGAGCAGTAAGCCTTTGTCAACTTGTATTTTCAAATGAATGAGTTTCATGTTAGTGTACTCACATCCTCTTTATTGTATCATGCAATGAGCTAGGGAAACCGAAATGTACACACTGGTCGCTGTAATCACTCGAAATTGTTGGAGTTCACTGCGGTATTATCTGTGCGGGCACGATTGGCCATGATCTTTACGACCCTGACTAACTTTTCCTTCATGCATCTAATAAATGCGCACTCAATGGTTAATCTTTTTTCTTACGCGTAGATGTACGACGTGGAAGTGTTTCTGCTTTAAAATCAACTCAACACTCCCACCAAATAACAGGAAGACCCAATGAAGTTGAGGTAAACACCATGTGAAACCGCAATGTCATGACATTTCTTGAATTACTATACATTTTATACGCCCATCAAATTTTGATAATATTTAGGAAGTAAGCATTGATTTGTTGAATTGATCGGGACGGCCAAGTGTTGCATTGCCGATAATCACAATGGGTATTGTCAACAGAAAAACCCTAATGTTGGAAGCTCGACGTAGTAATAGTTTTCCGCTTTCGTCTAACTCACCCTATGTACACGTCAGGTGAGGTAAGCCATGAGTAAGAAGGCAGAGAAGGCAAAGCTTATATTTTTACAAATGACAGAGAAAAAATTGTTATTATGCACACAACAAACCGAAAGCATTTTTAGTGGTTTGCAGTAAAGGTTGAAGCCTAGTATTGGTGAAATCGGATACTAAGCGCCAGCCTCCTTCGCCGCCTCCTTTAGCGAGCCATGCAGGTACAATCGTTTCAAATGGTATTCGAGGCGGTGGCATCGGCAGCAGCATGGACCGCAGCGATAGAAATGGATGCAGCTGTATCAGGACCGATGCTACCAAATCGGAAATACTTTGATAAGTACAATAATGTTTGCTCAGATTGTCCTTTTTTTAGGAAAAAGGAGTAAAAAACCTTTATTATTCCCATAGGGGTCTAGATAACGTTCGAACGTGCCCTATTGTCCTCTCCTCTCAGCATTGTATGATCGGTCATGGTCAGTGACGACAGCAAATTTAAATTGAATCGTGTTGAGGGCAGAGATTTTGATTGACTTCACCGTGACCACAGCACATCGGTTCAATCCTTACCGTACTGTCCGATGATGCTGCTCAGTAACATTCAACCCATAATCCTCTGCTCGGAGTGACATGCCGCAGCGAAAATGGCATTGGCACTAGTGCCTTTTTACTGCTAAAGTAATAATGTTACTGAAGCAGCCTTCACGCGACTTCAATTAATGTCATGCAGAACAAATTACTGCCTCTTGGTGTCGGTTTCAAACAAAACCCACTATCACTGCTTTACGAGTTCAACAAGCATAATTGCCGTCGAAACCGAAGGTCAATATAGTGGGAGATATATTGGGACTGGGGCAGACTATTTTTAATTTAGTCACTAATGCTGCGACCCAACAAATGTCGGTCCACTAAAGAGCCTTGCCTATAGAGCGCGCAATGTCGTTTTGAGGGGTTGCGCATTTTATGTCACCTGTAAAGAGGTCTGACACTTGGGGTCTGTGAGTAACGGTAAATGTTCTGGAAAAAAGTGAAGTCCGTGTAATTAATGCAGGCAGAAATGGCGAATTCGATCGGCGCCACAAATTGAGATGTTCTTTAAGAAGAATCGCATAGTACTTAAGGGTATACGCATTCAGGCAGTTTTGTGCAGGGAAAATTGGAAGAGAGGAGAAAAGCCCTATCAAACACCCTCAAGAGCAAAGATTCGCTATTTAAAAAATCCAGGACAAAGCCAATGACTAGAGTATGTTCAGATGCGCTACATCACTTATTTAACAGATCTTCTAGTGTAATTTCAATGGGGCCAGAAGTCAATGTGTCAGAGACTACGTGCGAAAACTTTGGTTTAAGCAAATGAGGCCATGATCCCATGGGGTCATCCGTGTATGAGCCAGTGCTCACAACATAGCGTAGGTTTGAATGTGTTTGCGGTTATCTGGGCCAATATACACCACTCTGCCTCATGAGCACCCCATTGACCAGCCATGTCTGATCAGTTGATAAGCTAAAGCATAACTAATGGCTACCGTTAGCGGGATTGCAGTTAAAGTGTAAGTGCATCCATTTCGCAGCTGTCTCGACCACTGGATCTTTCGCTATTCTGAATCGTGTACTATTTGGAGTGACCTCATTCGCCATTGGTACTGTTGTGCAAACTACCACATGTTCCGAAATTTGGGACAAACCAACAGCCGTTTTTCTGCGTTTGGACAGGAGAATGCACATAGAACCAATGCTTTTTAGCCAAGGTGGGATCATTTCATTTCTTTCCACGAAGGCAAGAATTATTCAAACTTCGGCATCTTTGTCGCACAAACCTTTTTAAGCACGTCTCAATAATGGTAGGTTCCAGCAACTCTTCTTTGATTTTCGTAATTTTTGCCCTTTATCTCGCCTTAATTACCCACTTAGCCATTATTTTTCGCACCATATTTTATTTACCCCACTTCCACGTTGTCAGTGACGCCACACTTCCCAAGCATTACAGGCACAAAGTAATTCACAAAATAATATTGCTATTTACCACCTAAACTGGCGTTATAAATTTGCAAGCAGCTTCTTACTTTGGATATGGTAAATCTTGTCCTGAGTATTCCATGTTGGAAGTGGATCCATTCAACACTGCGTTTCTCCACTGCCTCGTTTCAGCACATCAGCCAATGGACTTGGCTAGGCAAGCGTCTATGCCAGCTGCTCTTTCCAAAACCACCTCCTGCTTTTCTAAGAATGTTTTGCAGCCACTCGTTATTAGAACAATCAAACGGACACTTTTCGACTATGTTTATTGTCACCTATGCAAGACAAAGCCCACAAATCAGCGCAATTTGTAATAAGCTGAACCCTGGTGCAAAAATGATGGCGATAAACGACATTCTATTGCGGACGGTAGGAATGTGCCTTTCACTATACGATCACATTAAATTGTTTGAGCAGAGCTGGCGCCTGTATCCATTGGCTTGGAATGGATGCCCATACGATGATGGTTCCCTAAAGGAGGTATGGATTACACTCATAGACATCATTTATAGAGAACCGAAAAGAAATGGAATGCCGCGAATGCACAATTTACCTCGTGGTACACCCGCTGTAAAGCAAGACCTAATCAACGTCTTAGAATCGCTTGCATCCCATCAAGCGTTGATTATTGTAGACCATTTAAATTTGACGATGGATGAGCCAAGTGAGATGGAATGTTTCGTTAAACTCCTCCAGGGCCTTGGTGAATTAGATAGTGCTTAACTGACTGCCACGCCAACAAATTGACAAAATATGGTGCGTCATGCACTATGATAGATACTTCAACTGGTCTGGTCTGCAGAGTTGAGGTTTCTATGATGGAAACTTTATACACGCTGAGTGTGGTCGCTATAGTGGTACCGTATTGGCCATGAAGCAACTCACTCGAATGAATGCCCGGTGTATCCAATATCTTCCTTAATGTCGAGAGTATCACGGTAACGAGCCTGTAGTAAGACAGTGTAAAGTGAGATGCGAGAGGTAAGTCAGAAGTGCGGCAGAGGTGGGAGGGAGAGGCAGGATATGGAAGTGATAGGAAGACAGAAGAAGTAAAGGGAACTGAGATATGAAAGCGACAACGAGGAGAGTGCCAGATAGGAGGGGAAAAATGAGTTTGATTTTATCAGCGTAGGGTGCGAAAAGAGAAGTCGAGACTTGAGGTAGGAAGGAGAGGTGAATTAGAGAAGCAATAGGTGACTAAGCTTTGTTTGAAAAGGATGCCTTCGGGCATCCCGCTGGAAAAATCTACGCACTTAGCTCCATTACAGGCAAGTGCATAGTCGAGCCTTGCTGATCATCCTGAACCCAGTGCCAGACAAACTAAATAAGCTTTAACCCACACCATGCCTGCCCCTCCGGATGATCCCGTGAAGTAGTCCTTCTAGTAGAAAACACAGCAGTGTTATAAATCATGCCTGATGCTGACAATTAATGCTGGTAGAAACTGACAAGCCAATGGAGAAAGATTCGTCCTCTCAAGTTTAGCGGCCTTTATGCATCAGCGTACCATGAATAGGGTAACTGCATAAGTTAGGTTTTACTTGCAGCCAGAATAAACGCATTGATTTTTGGCTGTGGCAGCAACGTAAATTGAGAAATGATGGGGAATAGATCAGCAAAAGAAGTGGCAAGTGTTTGATTAACAAGACCGACTAATAGCTGCGCAATAAAAAGCCGCTTGAATTAGGCTTACCATTTACGCCAACATGATGTTCGCCCATGCCTAGAAACTGGCTCTTCAGGAGCTGCATAGGCCAGATGAGGCCCTCAAAAGCATTATGTGGACTTTCTGTGCGGCCCTTGCAACCCACGCTGTACATGAGCTCATGAATTAAATGCTCTACCGCTCCTCTGTTTATCAGCAACCCTTCAATTAAAAGGAGTACTGATACATATAAGCGCGATTTCCTTATCCCTTAAAATGAGTAGATGAATTGAAACGCGATTCTTGATGAAAAACTTTACCGGGTTTCCCAACTTTGCCTGTGTCGCTGCTCCTACTTGGGATCGTAACATGCAAGTGGCACACATCGTCAAAATCCACGCTCAATATTTCACTGGAGGACTGATATAAGAAATAATGAGTCAAATAAATGCTACAATCCTTAAAAGCCTATGGAAATAGTTACTGATGGGAAAAATGACAAGGAATGTTTTTGTTATTCCCCGAATCCATATTTATTTGATTTTAAAGTGCTTATGAGAATGCTCGAGACAAGGGAAGTGGCAGATGCTGTGGTGATTTTTGTGGGAACATTGAACCCTATATTGATAGAGGCAAAATAATTACTGTTTATAATACGATAAATTGTATTGTCTCGTTTCCTCAAGGAACCGGTGATCTGCGTTTAGCAGGTGTCCGTGATTCATTGTAAGATCATTGCTATTTACCTTAGGTTTTCAAACACGAATGTGTCACATTTCTTACTAGGATAATTATTGCTTTTCTTCTTCGTTCACGGAGAATATTAGCAATGGCCATTCTCCATGTTGAGGCAAAAGGATGGACATAGGTAGACACCTGCAGATAGTGATTTTTTTCTGGACATCGACCTTGCAATTAGTTGCAGAATTCTTGGGCCAAAAGCGGTTCCGTGATCGCGAATTATTTAAAGTCACTTAGATTTTTGCGGTTTTTTAACAATTATATGGTTTGGATGTAATTATAAGCCTAAAATTTGGCATATATTTTTGAATATTAGTTAAGATGTTTGCCATCATGCTATAAGAACAGTGACCAGACACACATGTTTGAAGCATTGGCAGGATAAGACTTCATTAAAGTGTTCATTTTGCCAAGTATAATTTGGTTTTGGCGCATCTACTAAATGGACGCACGGATCGCATCTGTGCAAAGACGGTAGTCTGTAGTCAGGTTGGACTGCAGTTGGCCGAACCATGATTACACGATCACAATAATTACCCATAACTTGTAACCTCATGTATTTTAGACCCATGTCTCGTCTTATGCTGACTGCATGCCTGCTAACCCCTAAATGAGAAAATATAAAAGTAAGCGGCAGACTTGTTACAAAGACAGAAATAGCATTGCCTTCCACGAATATAAACTGTTATACATAAACTATGCGCCTATTGCGCTGACTTATGTCTTATGCTGAAGACAACTAAGGGGTAACAAAGTGCGCTCCTAGAGATACTAAGCACGTAATTTGGCAGTAAACGCAACCTTTTGCACTCTAGCTATTCTAGGGACAGACGCTTAGTTGTTAGAATATGGATGAGCTCCACAACAAACGGAAATTGAGCAGAGATTATTTGCACCTACAGACACCGAATTGTACCGACCCGCCTTCTCATTGACAGGATCAGCGACGTTCCACACCTAGAGCTTCCTATGTAGCGATCCTCAAGTGAGCTAGAAGGTTGCCTACGCTGCACCCTTCTTGACTCAGGCGCGGAAAACTTACAGTAATTCTTAAGACAATCTTTGTCCATTCTTACAATCTTAGGTTCGTTCAGCACAAGGGGACAAAATGATAGTCGTAGGAGACATCACAGAATATCCGCAAAGGCAGAGGAATCTAGACGATGGGATTTATCGTCTTGATTTGACCAGGGACGTGACACTCAATTCTGATGTTCTACATAACAAAATAGCCGTCCTAAGTTTTATCGAAGACAGCCGATTCGTAGGCAAGAACTCGCTGATGACATCTCCTCTACCCTCTTTGAGTCCGCGGCCATATCTACGAAAAATTTATAAGACCTCTGCGCACATCTCACCCATGACTTCGTTAAGGAAGGTAAGGCATTGAATTGGAACAAGCAAGTATCATAAAACATACGATAGACACCGGAGAAGCCAGACACGCCTAAAAACCGATTGAATTTCATAATTCTTTGCAAAAGAAGTAGAAAATTTGGTGAAGGGATGAAAAGAGATGGGGTCTTTTAGCCATACAAGGCAACAGGGTTTTCTCTGATTGCTCTGAGGCAAAAGATGACGGGAACTAGTGGTTGTTTATTAACCATAGAAAGTTGAGTGCAGTAAGAAAGTAGAGCACTATATCATCGCCCCAAACAATTGTCATTAGATTCCCTATACGGCTTAAGGCGAATCCTGTCAAGTATAATGTGAGAGCGAAAAAGAGACCATTTAAACCTTGTGATATTCGATAATATATTTTAGCTCTGTGGTGGAGCACTCATTTACAAATGCGTGATGCAAAGCACATCCGCTGAGTCATTCCCAAAGCATCGCCTAACCCGGGTAGCCGATATTCATGTCTTCCGTAGGGATATTGGCGACTAGACAGAAACGTCGCGTTTCAATGCTGTATGTGTGCGGCCTAATAGATACCGTGTCTGCCTCCTAAATAGAAGACTGCGGGTCCGAGTTTCTCCATAGGTGCTTTAGTGATGTCTTCACCAATCCCATTTTCCTTCAGTCAGCACAGCCAGTGGAGGCCGAGTAATGGACATGGATGTGTGATTGCAATCAGCCCACCACCCTCCTCGCCCACTATGTCGCCTTACCTTACGAGTGAGTACAACTTCTTCCTCCACCTCACTCACTTCTCCAGCTTCACAGCGCATGCACGCACAAAAGGCAGTGGCTGCAAAGGCATGTCAATTAATAGATATCGCTTCATTGCTTCCGCATTAGTGTCTACAGAGATTTAACCCAAATGACGATTCAAAGTCGCTAGTGCTAACATCTGCGCCATGGAATTTCCGAGAATGACAATCGCCTATTGCATCCTTGGTCGGAACCCGGGCCGGTTTTCGCCTGTTGTCTGAAAACTGGATCAAATGGTAATGGCAGCCCATTTCAAAGCATACAAGCATAGTAGAGTAGATTAAGGCTAATATGAGTTAAGTGTCCGCTTAAAGCTCTGCGCAGGTGTCAGTTAAATGTATGAACATGGAATGAAAATGCGCTTACCAACAAGTGCTAGGGCATGCATAGAATCTTGCCCTCATAAAGGTGATATTTAGAGGTAGTTGGTGGGTCAGAAATGGGTGAGTGCTAGTTAATACACCTTGGGACTATGGCGCCGAATTGCCAGTGACAATGCTACTCCACTCTACTCCCAAGGCCTGCAGGGTGCGGGAAGGAGAGATGGAAGGAGGATGAAACCATGCCACCAATGGCTCTAATTCTTGACTACCACATTATAACCACGCCCCTATAACTTACGACCAGTCTACAGAAGGGAATCAGCAACCACCACCACACAACTATCAGCTACCACTACCCATTTACTCACCTCTACCACATTACCCTCATCCTCATTATCCCCAAGAACTCTTGCCAATGCTGCCTTTGCACTTCCATCTTTTAGCCGCTATCGTTGTTGTCATTCAGTCGAATGCACTCGCAAAGACACATACAGAAAGGAAGCAAATATTTTGCGTTGCATCACAACTGCTTACGGGGCGTGGTGCTAGACTTCATCAGTAGAGCCGACACATAGGTCGTGTGGAGAAGCAAACTTTTACTGAGTGGATGTGGGAGAGCAGGTATGCCGTGCCATCCAAAAAGGACTGGAAAGGGTGCTAGCAGCCAAAGTGATGGATTGATAAACCAAAAAGTCAGGAGGATATGACAAATGGATCACTAGTAGCGCAATGGATAACGCGTCTAGTGTTTGTCTAGAAGGTTGCGGATTTTATTCTCCCATGCAGCTATGGTGGCGCAGCTTATGCTTCCCTTTATTCGTCTCCCAATACTTTATGCGTAGCTAGCATTTGTCTTGTTTACTGCATTGAAACCACCTTCGCTACGATTAGCTCATTCATGCTGGTTGCGATTAAGCCATATTATCGAAAACATATCTCGTTCCTAATTGCAGCATCAATAATTTCCTCTACTCGTATGCCGACCTCTCCTACCTCACCTTCTCTTCGTCTGCCTCCTGCTTTCTTTCCTACTGGATGGAAAGGAGTGTGCGGACAAAATGCAAGTGCGATGTATTTTATAGGCGACATAGCAGAGTTGAAAGATGAGGTAAAGTGAATGAAGTGCACTGATCCTGGCTCGATGTGAACATGCATTTGGAGTCAGACGCCCTACCATCACACCACTTAGTTGCCATCGTAGTCTTCGTGCCAACTCGCCAGTACCACAACCATTTAATGCCATTGCCTGATATGTCTGCTCTTCTCTCCTTGCAGCACTGTGATCTTTGCGGTCGCCTATCCCTACTGACAGTAGCAGCTGCTGTAGAAGACAGGAGTGGCATTTGGACGGGCATGAGTGATAGAGTAATGGCACTACTGCGGCATTTATCTGTGCAAGTTGTGAGGTGCGATAGTGTGCAGGTGACAAGGAGAGGTAAGTGAATGGATGAGATGGATTATCAGGGTTGGAATCTCGCCTCTCACACGCCGTCTCTCATTTATTCCGAGGTACAGCGTGACCCACGACTATAGAAGGTGCTTAACTCCGCCCTCTTATTCTACATAACCTTTGAAATGCGAAGTACTGCAGTCTTAATTTACTCTACATCACATGCCAATACTCTTGGACATCAGGGGGAACAAAAGAGAATACAACGCGCCTCGATACGTGTGTCGCCGCTTCATTTCCACGCGTATCAATGGGGAAGAAGTCGTTGACAGTGGCAATAAGCATGCTTCTAGTACAACGTCTTCCGATGTTTATCTCATTTCTTGACACTGTTGTCCTTCCCGCAATTTTAGTTTATTTTCAATGAAGTTTTAATAAACAGTCGTTTTATTTATTACCTCTGGTATTCTTAACTAAGAAGGCATCTATTTCGAAGCCACTCTACTGATTATCTAGGTAGAGACCTCAGTACGTCTCAAAAATTGGATACAGAAGGCTTGATTAATGCACTTGACGACGCAGGCTTAAGGAAATTCAGCAGCAGATGGCTGACTAGATAATGCTTTGAAATCCTAATTAAGAAATTAGGATTTGTTGCCGCTCCGATTCGAATTTGTCTAAAATGTCACCTACCGTAGCTATGAGAAGTGGGTGCAGATGAACTCCACATCAGTGCCATCTCCTCATGGCCTCTTCTCTCTTTTTACACTTTTGGGGCCACGACCTTATCCATGGATCGAAAGGACCTATAAAAATACAAAGCAATTACTGTCTAATCCTTCATTGAAAATGCACAATGTAAATAATCTTGCAGAAGCCTAGTTTGGCAGCATCGACGGTGTAAATGAATGGATGCTTGGGTGAAGGGAACGCGGCGTCGATAAATCGTCGCACTACCTCTATTCTCTTGGTGAACTATCATTATGGTGAGAATGCCTTAATCAAGAGTAACAACTCTGGTAAGGTCGGATGCTATGATAAAGGCGAATAATGAGCCATATTTTTGGCAGATGAAGTGCTCAATTAATCGCCCGACTTTCTTTCCTTCAACCTAGAGTCCATAACACACTTCACTTCACTTCAACATGCTGTGCCACTTCCCTGACCGACTTTCATGCATCTACCTTCCTTCGCATCGATCTGGCAGACCCACCAGCTGTGACTGCAACCCGTTAACTACTTCACTCTTGGCTACTTAAGGCCTGTCATCATATTTTAGAAATTAAACGGATGCGTAAATACAACCTCGCTTAATCAAATCGCTGACAAAATAGCTCACCATCTCAAACTGCTTAGGAATGGCTCACGAGTACTCTAACAAAATTCAAGAGCCCTACGTTTACGAAATGCAAGGCATGCGCAAACTGACAATTTCAATAAACCCGTTTCACTCCACATATGCTGTGCAATGCATCTACATTTAGATGTTCCATCGACCATGCATCCAACACATAAATGCACAACATGACAAAAATGCGGCTGAGACATTATGCTGGTAGCCTCAAAAGACTGGTCATTTGGGTCAATAAAAGAAGACTAACCATATCATAATTTGCCGTGGCTTGAGCAAAGTGTGGGAGTTACGCCTTTTAAAATCACCCTCATTTTGCAAATGCAAACGCTTAAAGCTGGACAAACTGCGCGCATATACATTGGCACGTGGATATTTGGGGCAATAAAGGCAGTTGATGAAATTGTTGGAATGAGTCGGCCACATTCACTGGCTTATGCCTGTCGTACACGTGGCAGACCTGAGTGCAAAAGACACGGGATTAGTCTTCTCATCCTCAACCTTTATACTCCAGAACTGATAAAATGATTAGATAGAGTCATAATTTATCTGCGCATTATTGAACACAGTGCAAAAAAATAGAGTCCATTTTTCTCACATCAAAAATTGGTGAAAACTACTCTGTGAAGCGATTTGCATTCACTTGTCGCCTCAGTTCTAATGGCTGCAATGAAGTAGACTTTTCAGACGCTCCTCATTCAAGCGGCTTACACACCTGGAGAATTTGCATCACCACTACAAATGTGAGTTAGCTTTAGCCCACGAGTTTCAATGAGGTCTACTCAATGAGAGGGCATAAACACCTAGTTGGACGGAACATTTCAAGCATGTAGCTGCATAATGTTATGCGTTCATCATGGTTAACAAGGTTAGATTAACAGGATTAATTAAATCCTACCTTTAGATCGTATCCTTTTATGCGATTACTACCTAGCATCTAAAAGTGATTTAGTTGATCAGTTTCACCTATTATCATTCACCAGCCTTTGGCAGCCTTGTCAGTACGAATGCATTGGCACGATCATCATAACGTTTCTCCAAATTTTACAAATAATATTGACGACTTGGAACATTTTGAGGCTCTTGCTCGCAATCTCCAACTTTGTCTTCCTTTTATGAGCAAAACGCTAACTGAGCATTCAATGTTAGCTTCTACATTCCTTAGGTTGCATGCTTCAAACACTAAATTAGATAAGCTAAATAATTTTGCCTCTGTTTTTAGGGATTCGGTTTCGTTTTCTCATGCTTCTGCCCAGCTATCTCTAGCGATCTCCTTGTGATAGCACACGCCATTGCTGCGAGGCTAATTATGGGTAAATTAGGTGCTAGGAAAGCTTGATTTGCAAAGCTTATTATGCTCGCTTCATGCGTCCTTACCTCAATGTATGATTTTTCCGCCATTCGGTGGAAGGGCATGTGTTCCACATAGATTTCCACAGACAAGATGCAAGTGAGCAACAGCTCTCCTCAAGACGACAGTATCCCCTGATAAATTAAATGAAAGCCATAACCTTCCCTTCCTAGCCAAATCGGGTTTGTTTCGAATGGATGTTTATGGGGTAATTTGCAACGAGTTGTAGGTAATGCATTTGAAAATTTAAAAAATTGTCCCATTAAAATTCCTTACAATGTGTAGCATGTTGGCAAACATAAGGTAGATTTATTGAGCATGCATGGCTGTCATGTTTTCATTTTCAATGAAAATGATGGGCTAAGACGATGAAACTGGCGCTGGAGTAGCTAATGCATTTGTTGGAAGAGATGAGCAGACGTGGAAAAGGGAACAAATTAAGAGCACAAAGCCAAGAAGGAACAATAATAAACTGGTAGGCTGCTTTGTTATGGGATATAATACTGACTAAATTCAATCGGTTTTCCTCCTACGTACTACTTTAGCTTAGGCTAAATTACATGTTTCCAAACCCGTTTGTTTGCTCGTTTTACAGCAGTGGTCTGCAAGTTGCTGATAAGGAGCATGGTGTCGGGTTATCATATGCGCGCGATGTAGGCGACCAGTCAAAAGTGCGGTCCTGAGATGGTTACTTGAATGGAATTTAACATTTTTACAGACTGATAGAAGTACACTTGTGAGTTAAGGCTATTGGTATTAGAAAACGTGGCTTCACTTTTCAGTATCACCAGTTAAGGGAGGTCACTGGTATATTGTACCTTTCGTGACTTCGAGTGGGTAAGAGAAGTCTGTCATGGTGACGCCCTGTTGGTGTCCGCCTGTTTCGAAAGCAAAATTGCTCGCCAAATCCACGGTCTAGATGCTTTGGCGTTTGCATATTGTTGGCAGTGTGGTATCCAAGATTTATGAGGAAAGGAGGTTTATTGGGATTATTAGTGATTACATGGGGCGAAGTAGTTGGTGTTTGTAATTTACCGTCTGGGAGTTGATGACGAGGAGCATATGGCCGGTCTAAAACAGAACGCTAAGTTTGCTACATGCATGTAATGCAGGCGGCGGCTGGATGCGCCAACAGATTCTTAACAAGTGGCCATTTTTGAGGATAAATGTCTGATCAAGTGTTGGCTTGGGGTCAGGAATGCCTTGAAAAAAAAATGATGACTCTGGTTGCATTGATTTCGTTACTATTTCTCGGCCTTCTGTGGCATTCGATTTCAGATATCCTACCACTCCGACAGCGGTGACTTGTGATGCAATACGCAAACTTTAACGTCCCAACGGCTTCATTTCAACGATGTTGACTTCGTGGTACGCTCACTGGTTTCATGCGACCATGGGGTGTTATTGGTGGATGCAGCTGTTTTTGATTCGATTTTATAGCATATGGCGGTGATAAGATTAACCATTCGTGAAAGTTTTGATGAGAGAGAAAGAGGTTCCGTTGACCTGTTGTAGGGCTATTACACTTGATGTGGTTAATTGAGATAGTAAAGTGAACGGATAATTAGGTAATGTGTACAGTTAACGTCGGGAACAGGCAGATAATGCAACGTGAGACCGAATGCAAATGCAGGGCACTGCATTACTTAGACATGGTTGTGATTTGTACAGAAAACAACGGCGCCGCAAACCTAAGTGTGGTTCGCCTCAAAGTGAATTCATACAAAATTTTAAACGTCCGCTTAGTTGACAGATAAAATCCGGTGAGAATATTCGCTCTGTCACAACCTTCGAAATGTAATTGTCGTAACCTATTTGGAAGGAGGGTAGCATTCCTCTCCGGAAAACAGGAGAACATGAGGAAACAAATCATGTGCATTCAATATCTGACTCCAAAGCACTGCCGGGTAAGGCCACAAAGAAAGCGTCAAAGGTAAAGGCGCCGAAGATGGACAAGGCTAAGAAGAGGAGGCGAAAGGACAGCTACGCCATCTACATCTACAAAGCGTTGCACCAGGGCATCGGGCACGTGCATCTCGTCGAAGGCGTTGCAGATCGTTAGCTACTTCGTGAACGACATCTTCGAGGGGATCGCCACCAAGTCGAGTCGGTTGGCGCACTACAACAAGGAATCAACAGTCACGATCATAGAGGTTCAGACTGCTGTGTGCCCGATGCTACCCAGCGAGTTGGCCGGGACGCGATTTCAAAGGTCACTAAGGCTGTGACTAAGTACACTGGCTTTTAGTAGATGAGATAAATGTGGAGTGCAGTGCGTGAGTATGTGTGTCCCACGGCCCTGTTGAGGACTACGTGGGCTAGCGGTGAAGGGTAGAGAGAGGGAGGAGGGAGGATGCGTAGGCATTGCGCTGTAGAGCGCTAAGAAGGGAGGTAGGTAAAAGCGACTGTCTCATAAACACAGCCTTGTGATTGGTGTTTAATGAAGAGTTTGTTCAATGAAAGCGATTGACGGACGTAGACATTAACAGAGTAAAGAACATCAGCAGTCCTCTTCAAACCATCAGTTAGCGACACGTTTCTTCCATTCCTATTCTTCACGCATTCAAATTCTTCCCTTCCAGCCGGCTCGATCATAAGCCACCACCTCCTACCCACTCTTGCGCGCCAACTCCTTCCACCTACCTACGTAGCCCTCTCAGTCTGTGCAGACGCACGTCATCATAGACCACCACCGCTGCCAAACTCTTGTGCCATGACAATTTATTTTACTGCCGGTCAACCGAAGTAACGTGCGAGCTTCGTCATTCTGAGTGCCATAGTCCCACCGCTACTCTCTTCGGCCTATACGTCCAAGACAGTAAGGCAGACCATCACCCAAATGACAGCCGTTCGACCTACACATCTTGTAGTCAACAATCCGCCTTTCGGTGGCCCTCAAGACACCCGTTATCACATTCACTGTTGCAGACCCAGTCAATCGGTCAGCCTGTAAGGATGCACCTGGTCAGCCTATTCCTTGATGTCCATCGGCTTCTCGTCTTTTTCGGCAGCAGTACCGCCTGCATGTTGGGCAGCACACCATCCTGTGCGACCGTCACACCGTCCAACAACTTGTTTAACTTCCCATCGTTCGAATGGCCAACTGCAGTTGACGGGGTGTGATGTGCGTTTTCTTGTTATCGTACGCCGCAATACCCGCCAGCTCAACCACCTCGACAGCCAAGTACTCGAGCACAGCAGCCAAGCCTGATTATGCACTTTGTGAATACGAGAAAATGGTTCCTTGTTTAAAAGAGGACCTATGCGCATTACTTTGGTGTTACCTTCTCAATATTGGCCCCCTAAATCTCCCTCCAGAATATTGGACTAGTCTTTGTCGAATCTTGTGTGGTTAATAAGGTGAGTGATCTATTCATTCGCCAGTGTAAAAAACGTATTGGATGAATGGCTCGGCACATCCGTTGCAGTCAGTAGAATAACTCCTATTCACATTCTAGTTTGCTAACGTGCTACACCGGATTTCACAAGGCGGCTTAGAACACCTTAACTTATCCGGCTCTATTCTTTAATAACCCATTATATGAGAGGTTATACGAATTCGATGCACATCATTATGTAAGATGGGGTTTTTAATTGCGTAAGGGGAAAGGGATTTAATTAAGCAGATTCTTTGTTTATGACGAATGCTGTGCTTATTTTTCCGCTAGCGCAAAAAGGCCCGATTTTCAGGAGAATGGCGGGAAGAGATGAACTGAAGAGCATGCGATCTGCCAATTCAACTGGAACGAAAGCGTCGCTTGCATGAAAATAAAATCCTCAAGTAAACAGACACTTGGAGCGTGGTCACCTTATGGCAACGTCTATCTTGCATAAGTTAAGTGGATGGAAGCATCTTTTAAGAAACATATTCCTTCACAAGAATTTGCCCACCTAAAAACACTAGGGCTATGTATTAAATGTTATTTTTATTAAGTTTACCTAGTAAGGAAGGCCTTGACACATAAGCGCCTAGAATGCGATACAGCATTGCCTAACCATAAGTGACATGAACCATACCTGCAGTGGAGACAGAGGTATTTACTGCTGGATTCGAAGTAGAGGTTATGCATGGGAAGAATGGATAAGAGACATTACCGTCACGTTCTATTTGGAGGCACAACTAAATGACGTGTGAAGAGAATGTTAAAAATACTTAAAAATGGTATCATGCATATGTGCAGTAGTAGGTTTTATCGAAAAAAATTATTTATGAATCATGGTCATCTGATTCTGTATGTTGAATAAAATGCGTCCCGAGTCATTTATAAACAAAATAAATACGTATGATGTGCGATTTCCAAGGCAAAAGTCAACAGCAGTTCGTGTTTTTGAAAAGTGGAGAGATCTTTCAATTAATTACCTTCCTCATCATTTTAAAGGCCACTGCCAATAACCATATTTTCCTCGGTAAGCTATTACACACTTCACTTCATCAAGATGCCATGATTTTGGCGAAATTGGAACCCGTCTTGTAAAATAGCACTAGCTTATCCGAATTACTCCGGATTACTTATTGAAAATGATAGTGCGGATCTTGAACTCCACTAAAATGTGTCCATTCTGGCTTGAGCATAAATTGCCGAGCATAGCTATTCATCGAACAGTTCAGAGCCAGAATTCCGGCTTTGCTGTTGCCTCACATTCAACTCAGGTAAGAATGACTTGCATTTTATGGTTTCTAATCATGTCTTTGTGCATAAATTAACAATGGTTTTTGCTAGGCTATCTAACTTCACCAATTACGCCAAAGAGTTTAATCATTAATGCGCAGCAAAAATTGCTTTTAACTGGTTGCTACAACGTCCACATCCGTAAACTACGTTTCAAATAACTAGTCAAGTTATTCAACAGTCACAGAGTTGTTGCTAGAGGCAAGGAATGAAAAGGAGTTGACAACAGAGAAGCTGCCCACTTTGTTTCACCTGGAAAGAAAAGATTAATTGATGCTAAGTTTTAACTGGTGGTGTCGACCGGTTCATGCACAGGACAGTAAACTTGTAAACCTAGCGAATTAGCCATAGTGCAATGCACCCAATGTCTTTCTCGTTTCGATTTTAAAATATTTATAATAGGAACTCGACGGTTGACTTACTACCTTAGTACACACGCAGGTCCCCGGTAAAACAACGTTTCGAGTTAAGCAGTTGAACATGGAGTGTGCTGCAATGAAAAGGAGAGAAAGCGTGGGTGTTAATTGCGCCATAGCTTTTAATTCGATCTGGAATTAATTAAAGCTGGATATCAAATGTTAGCTTACTTCCGTGATCATGAAGCGCAGTTCTTTTGTAAAGCACTAGACAGGATTAACTGCAACGCAGTGCAAATGACTTTCATACAATCTACAATCTATTTATTAGCTTTTATGTACAATGATTTAAATTCTACTTATGGTTAACCCATATTGAAGGAGCCCATTTTAGCAATGTGAGCTTAATTAGCACAAGTATACAGAGCGACACTGAATTTGTTTGCTTAGATGCAGAAGTAGTGAGAATTACAGCATAGCGTCTTATTCCATTCAATAATTGCTTGCAGTTGTTTCCTTATCAACTTATAAAATCAATGTTTAGTCAGCAATAAAAGCGTCTGGATTGGCACGAAAAATTGTCAATGCACTTTCCTATGACCAAAAATAATCTAAGCTCTCAATGAGAGGCATTTTTCAATCTACAAAACCTTCTATCGAGAGCATAAAGCAGCATTCCACTCCCTCTCTTTCGATCAAAACTGATCAGAAATTTGACTTAGCATCCTGCTTCCTTCTGTAATTTGCTTGTGGTAGTTCACGCTTTAAAATCCGGGTGTAGGAATGCGTGGCGATTGTGTTGAGGTAAGAAACTCAGAGGAAGCAAGGACTCAGAGCTCTGTTCATTTCTGCTCATATTGATTCAAAGTTGATTAGAATTAGGAACCAGCAGCCCACTTCTGTCTGTGAGAGATAACGGCAGCTTTTTTTTACAATCGGACAATGTAGGTGTGGCTGAGAGAATAATCTATAAGAGCGATCTCCTTAATTGCTTTTGATCCAGGACCAAACAGTTATAAGGCTCATAACACAACTAACAACCACGCACATGCATTCGAATTCTACTGCCTTCTACCACTCATCATGCCCCATTTTATCGTTGTTTATGCAATCCAATTCCTCACCAACGTCCCAACATTGCTTTGCTGTCCACTCACCTTCCTGCTACAATCAAAGGCCCTAATGCAGATGGTTCTGCTGCCACTGCTACCTCCTTGGTGCCCTTCGGTGAAGGTATGAGTTTGGTAACTCGGTTCATTAGTGTGATATCGAGAGTGCGGACACCTGAGGTGGTGGAGACGAGTGTTCTCAGGAGATGGTGAGAACTGGACCCCAAGTAGTTCATTTAGTCGTTGTCTTCGCAAAGAGAGGGTGGACGACTTCAAGACGTCTGCCTTGTGCGAATCGCAAGTCTTCTCCTTTCGGTTTCAAGTGCTGATCGGATTTAACTTAAGCCATCTGACTGATTCATAGTCACTAGAATTTCGTTGCAATATTTGTTTACATTTCCAAGCTAGAGGGGGGGGAGGGAGGGAGGGAGGGAGGGAGGGAGGGAGGGAGAGAGGGAAAGAGGGAGGGAGGGAGGGAGGGGAGGGAGGGAGGGAGGGAGGGAGGGAGGGAGGGAGGGAGGGAGGGAGGGAGGGAGGGAGGGAGGGAGGGAAGAATTTAACTAGCAGCGTATAAGTAGTGGTAAAGTGGTGCGTCTACTGGTAAGTTGTAAGTAGTGGCGCCTACCTAAGTAGGCTGGTGGCGTATTAATAATTGAGTAGTTGTGGACGGCGGTGAGTGAGTGCAACAGTAGTGAGTGGTGCACCCATTTCTCTCCGCCATCCTCTGTCCCTACACACTGGCTAAATACCACTTCATCAAGCCATTTTTCACTTAGCGCCCACAACTGTCAATTCACGCCATCCATCCATCCTTCCTCAAGGTCAACTTCTATTCGTCATCAACTGATCAATAATTCAACTTGACTCATCAATCGAGCAATCAATGCACCACACGTCGTCATTTACTCGCACTTTTCGAGATGTCGCATTGCTGTCAAGTTGTGCGCAGATTTTCAGCCCCCTTTGCCTCTCGCGGCGGCAGCACTACCGTCGAAAAGACCAACTTTCAGGCGGCCACCCACTCATGAGTAAGTGGATTCCACACTGACTCGCCTGATTTATCACTTGCAGCAATAGCAGTGCGCACTCGGCTTAAGCGCTTCCTCCCTCTAATTGTTGTTGTTGTAGATGCAAGTGCACATCAGAGGCGCCCAACCTCACTACCACCCTCTTCCTCACCGCCGAGGCTAGCGTTGAGGTTGTGGCAACCACGACTGGTGGCAACCAGATCTTACTCGGCCATCGCAATTAGTCACCCACTATCTCCCTCAGTTCGCACCTCCTCCTTCGTCTCCCTCTTCTCTCCTGCCTCTGTTCCCACTCATGCATCTCTCAACGACGTCACCAAGCATACTAGTAAGTACCTCCTCCTCCTTCTCCTTCCCATCGCAGCCTTCATTCTTTACTCAGCTTCCTCTGCTCACATTCACTCATTCCTATTTCTCCCCTCGCTCAGGCCTCACCCGTGACAATGAGGCGCAGGAGCAGACGCAGAGCGATGACGACGAGGGCGAGTTGATGGCGCACGAGGAATCGGAATGCGACCTGTCCGACTACTTGACTTTGACGAGTCAGTGGTCGGATGAGGATGAGCAGGCGGAGTGGTGGCAGTTGCCACCCTCCCGGATGGAATCAGATTCTCCTACGTCGTCATCGCTCACTGCAGTGACACCATTGCAAACGGCGAGCCAGCTCTCGACCACGTGGGCAGCGACGGAGGAGGTGGGTGTGCAATTCGAGGCTGAGGTAGAGCCAGGTGAAGAGAAGGAGGAGGGTGGAGGAAAAAGGAATGTGGATATGGTGAGGAGATTGCAAGAAGGAAAATATAGCACTCTGTGCAACTTAATCGACTTTGGTGAGTGACTCCAATACTTGAGCCATTGCACTTACAACCAAGTAGGTTAGCCAGCCAGCTAGCCAGTGCTTGCCTTAATACTTGTTGCACTTCTCTTGTCCTAGCCAAGCATCCGCTTCCTCTGGCTCGTCTGCTTCCTTCGGTAAGCTTGCACTCTTTACTTCATCCTCCCGTTTACCATGTCAATGTCTTTCCCACCCAAGAGAACACACTTTCTTCTTCTTCTTCTTCCACTCTTCTTTCACTGTAGTGGTTCAAACGACTGAGGAGGCGTCTCCGCTACCTCTTTTCCTCGTGCTACTGCTGCCATCGCTGAATTTAACCCCAATCTAGCTGGGTGATTCCCCAATTCTTTAACCAATTCATCGAGCAGTGATTTGATCATTTGACTGACTAGTTGATTGATTGATTTTGTTTGACTGATTGATTGAATGGTTTATCCATACCCTTGCTTCTTTGCATCTGTTCGACCCGTTCCTTCGTTTAGCTGATTATCAATAAAGTGATTGCGCGTTCTAATTACCAGTCC
>JADWOT020000009.1:0-28000 GCA_036345935.2 Taenia hydatigena
TCGTGTATTGCGTTACCACGTGCTGAATCGGCATTCCATAGCAAGGAACTGATTAGACTCAATGGCAAAGATGTTGCGTAAATGCCTTATCAGATCCCATTTTTGGAGGTGAGATTGGCCGTATTAGGTGGAACTTCGTCTCTTGACACAGTCTGCATGATCTTCACGCCGATTAGCCCATGTCTATTGGTTTGCTTAACAAATACACCCGATTTTGGTTTATGGTAAAAGTTGGCACCGCCATCTGCCACTGAGTTATGTGTCTTTAGGTCGAAAATGTCTCTCTTCATTCTCAACTGACTGATACTCTAATTGGAAAACTAAGCTAGCCAAACCTTCAACTATTTAATTTACTCCTCATTTGTGCTTGATCTATTCTCCTTATATAACGACTGAGGTATGCATGCGTTTCCTGTGCAAACGATAGCAAGTACAACAACACTGACGGAAACCTAGTGCTAGGCATGGCAGCGCTTTAGTTTACTCAGTAACATGGCTCAAATATAGTAGCGCCTCCTCGCTCTCTACTTATTAACCTTAAGTAGACGTGGGGATTCATTTCGAATACTCATCCACACCCTTCTTCAAAGCCTATGCGAGGCAATTTTACATTTGAGGACATGTTTAGACACTCTAAATAGAACCGCTCAATTCTGGACGGAAATAGCCAGCCTCTAATTTGCTGGATAGAATGCGTTCCAGCTGCATGCACCAGCGTATAATTCCCTCCCGCAGGGCAGCTTCAGTTCAACTATTCACACCCTATGCTGTGTCACATAGCACTCGTGATGGCACTTTTGCACGAGAAAAAATATGTCGATTTCGTGGAGCTTCATTCTAGAACTTTGTTTGTTTAGTTGTCGGTTACGGTCGTTTGCATGGATCGATTGACTTTGCAGGATGGATTGAGCACTGGGCCATTCCAGCATTCCCAATTCCACTCTTTTTGCTCAGCATGAACTTTTCTCTCAAATATTATGACTTTGTAGTCTTCAAGGAAGTCTCGTTACGCTGCATTTGTGGCAGCAAAAACAGATGCAAGTTTAGAGTAATGATATCCTGATTTATATCGCCAGTGGCCAGCTTTGATGTTGCGAAGGGATTGCATGGGCCTTGGGTGAAAGTAGTGCTGTCGTCTAATAACAGGAGGATTGAGAATGGCATCTCCCTTCGGTAAGAATGCTGGCAACGCGGAAAGCGACACCATTCGTGAACCATCTAGAGAAGTTTTGTCTCACCGCTTAATTCAACGATGCTCGCACTTCTTACATGCTACGTGTTGTCTGTACTGGTGACATCACCTCTCACATTGGTGAAGATCAAGCAAATATGCATGATTACAGGGGTGATTACAGTCAATCAACCCGGCTTATTAACCTGCCTCATTAAATTTAACTGGACTAGTGTCACATGCGATCCATTATGGACACCACTGCTTTAAAACTAAGCTACGGTAGAAGTTGTGAAATTTAGAGTAAGGCATACATTACGCTTGCGGATCAGCGACTGTGGATAATATTACAAGCCAACAGAATGCTTTTTATTATGACAGGACAAGCAAGGTTGACCCGTGTCTAGGTTGGATGAAATTGACACCTTTCTGCTTTCCGCAATTCGAATTAGTTTCCAGGCTCAAGCCAGCCCTTCTTGTACATCCAATAGTTATGCACAATGATTGTAAGATAGTGACATTAACTAAGTTTAACTTGGCGACTCAAATCTCGCTGTGTTGCTACTTTAGTCAAGTGAAGGTGTTCGTCAGCTATCATCACATTCTACGGTACTGCAAATGACAGCAGAATGAATTTGGATTCCTTGATAAAAAAACAATGCGCAAAGACACGCTTTGTAGTGCATAATCGTTGAGATGTGCTTCATTTGAAAAGGTGACATTTAATAAGGGGTATAAACTGGTTTAGCTAATGGCAAAACCAACGCAGTAATTGTGTTTCTCAGTACCTGTAAATGAAACAATAACGCTAACGATTCTAGTCAGCTATCATGTGATAATACTATTGCCTGCAAAGATACTCCTTTAAAATATGGCTAACTTCGGATGTGTTAAAATGTAAGCAGCATTTTATCACCTCGCTGGCATTGAGGAGTTGATTTTAGACCAAACGTTTGATGCGCAGCAGCTCAATTCTACTTGCAAATCAAAAGATCGCACTTGTCACACTTTAGCGTATGAAGAAAAATGATGTCTCAAATATGCTCCTGCGGCCTTCTTCGCATTGAGGTAATATGCTTGCACTAGGCTGCAATGCTTCATCACTGGTCAATAACTGATAAGGCTCATTTGTCGAAGTTCAAAGAAGTCTGACGGAATATCCAGGTTACTTAGGATTTTTTCTTTACTGGATTTTTAGCAGTGCTGCCATCATTTTTGCAGGATTCCGCAATGCCCATTGCTACAAAATGATCATTTGCACATCTCGTTATTATCGCGCATGTGGAAGCTCGTCCCCAAGGGACTCAAACTGCGATTAGATGATTGAGCAAGGAGCAACAGATGTTTCGTACCTTCTTCATTACTTCGGCATAGTAAATGATCTGTGGTAGCAGATGGTTCAACGGATGAATCTTATTCTGCGCCGAGCTTTCTGACGCTCGAGTGCTAATGTTTTCGGGCCCACTATTCAGAAGGAAGTACTCACTGCTGTTCTCATTTGCTCACATACATCATAGCACAAAATATTATTCACAGGTAATGACTGATCATATCTCTGTGAATAGAAATGGAAAGACTCACCAGTCGCTTCCCTCACTGCCCGCGAGTGTGATGATGGACACGCAACGTAACTGCCACTTTGCAGCCAATATGAGTGGCTCATGTTGACCTTCCATTCAGTTAATCAAGCATAGCAACCAACTCATTGCCATTAAACAGAGTCATTTAATAGTTGAATTACTGCTGCTTTCAATTCGCGCATGTGCACAAGATCCAAATCTCCATGCTCTGATACATCTCATTAGATTCATCTGAAGTAGCGAAATGAAAGCCCTCTATTTTTCACATTTATTATCGTGCATTATTTGCGGAACAAGGGCTCAAATGAGTCATCTCGTCGATGGTGTCTCATCGTTTTTGGATATTGTTCTTGCTGGAGCGTTCGTGCATTGTGTTATTCTGTGGTGATTTGGTATGCAGTAGCAAGAGTCTGCTTAGAGTTCAAGCCGCAGATGCTGCGCTAGTGTTTTTGATAGGTTTACTTTTCGAGGCGTAGAATGCTGCGCTAGGTGTGATTTCATCTACCTACAACATCTGCGTGATTTTCCTCCATTGCATTTTGGCTAAATCAGACTCATCTCACCGACAAACATTTCTACGCCTATTAGCCCTTGAAGGGTGGTCTGCTTAAAAATTCCGTTATATGTTTTCTATGGTAGAAGTGAGCACGGTATTTAGTGCAGAGTTAGACACCCTAGAGTGGGAAATGTTTTCATTCTAAACTGACTAACCTGCTTTACACACACAGTTTAACAACTGATGCATGCATGTTTATCTTCCGCAACCGATGGAAAGCAAGTCTACGTCAGCGGAACTATAATACTAGGCATGATGGCGCTTTGGTCTACTCATTTAAACAACTAAAATGTGGTGGTAGCTCAGTTGAGGTGGTTGTAGGGCAAAACTTATGGTAAACTCATGTTAAAGCTCCTCTAATTTACCCCCTCCTCACACACCTTGGTAAGATCTGCCTTGCATGTTAACCCTTTGGATGGCTGATTAAACGCAGTGTGATATGTATTGAATACTGGCTTTGCTTCTATCGGTGTGAATCCAGCGATTTTGTAGTTGGATGTGCAAGACAGACTGGCCAACAATCGACGCTGCATGGAGCATTCCAAAGAATGGCTTATCTTGGCACATTTCTCTAGCAACTCCTGTCACCTTAGCCATGGAAAGTTTGGTGGAATGGAATGAATGAGTTTCTGCCTCCTTCCTCCCACTTGCAGCAATATTGTATGTTTGCAAGTTATCTTCTTTGCATTGTCCTTGTGATCCACTGTCGTCAGAACATTAATGCGCCTGCAGAGGTCTACCCATGACAATCTTATCCTATTTTGTTCCATAGCGGAAGCTGGCCTCGTTGCTTATCGCAGAGCTAGGTGCCCTACCATTGAAAACTTCTTTCCTTATTGCAAATTGACTGACACTTTCTTATTAAGATATTGAAATAATTGAATCTCCAAAGCTTCTATGTACCCTTCACTTACGCTTGCTATACGCACTTAATTTAGCTACTGACGCGCACATACCTTTTTTTGGAAAAGATGTCTTGAAAAGCCATTGTGCCAGTATATACGGTGAAGTGACCAAAATAAGGCAACCGCTGCCTCGCTCTCTACTGTCCAATTTTAAGTAGATATCAAAGTACATTTCAATAAACGACACAACTGGAAGCAATTTCATACGTTTGCTTTTTAAATTTCACCTATTTACTAAAGTAGTTCCAACCCTAGCGATTATTGTGCAATAATTAACTTTCCTTGAATCGGCACAGTTCACGGTTACATTCGGAAAGGGCTCAGCGGCTCTTATGTTGTCTGCCTAGACGAACGAACAATCATATTTATGAAAATGATGAGTGTAGGGTCTGCATTTCGCCACAGTTATAATTTTAATCTCGTGTGGTTAGCTTTCGATGCACATTAAGGAACGAAAATTTTGTCATCAAGCATCTTGGTAAATTATTTTATGAAAGTTACCTCTAAAAAGTGGCTGCTTTTTGGCACTTATCGTTATTTTGCTTTAGTAAGGAGCAGCACTAATTGAAGTGTCTACTGTGCGGGAGGAGATCTTTAAGTGTGCAATGTGATACGAAGTGCGTGACTTTATTTTCCTTCGTCACTGTTTCTTCGCGCATAAGCACAAGATCCTTGGGTCGTATGGGCAATATTAAGAGCATACAATTCAAACGCACCCCTCAACGTTCCGTTACACGTTTATGATTGACCTTTCAGTCGTAACTAGAATTCGGGACATGCGGGCCCTGCGTAATCCGAGCTGGGTGTCGCAAATGTGGCTAGGATGTGGTCATTTTATGATGATTGGAGAGACCAACTCCTGCCTAATGATGCTAAAGTTTGCCATGCTTTAAATTTGTTCTTGTATTTGGATAGATAGGTCATTTATAATGCTATGGCAATATATTGTAGGCTGTAAAGCTCAGATAGCAAAGAGACTCGACTAATAAGGCATACAAATCACCACAGGAGCTATGTAATTATGCTGGTGTCTTATATAATTCATTTAAAAGGGCTAAAAGTGCCATTGTAGGCGTTTTAACCCAATGAATTTGAAAGGTAGAAGGTAACAGGATAAAAAGCAGATCGATTTCTGTGGACCAATAGGTTTCGAATATGTGACTACTATGCAAATGGGGTAAGAAGATGAATCGTGTTATGCTTTAATGGATTTCGACCCCATGCCTATTATGCGGGAAGAGGGATTTGATATTGTGGTGAAAAATTGAATTCAGATCATGTGACGACTGTGCGAGTAGAGATTAACTCCTGAACGAACTTAAGGCCAAAGTTAATTATCATGGAATGCGATTTGCTGACAATCAAAACAGCACTAGACACCTCGTTGTCATGCCTACTACTATGTGCTACGATGTTTGGCAAAGGCTAAAGATCAGGCGGTATATGAAAGTGCTGGGAGGTACAGGTTAACATAGTGCAGGCGATTCAGCTCAATCCATTTCCTTTTCTAGCATATAACCGCACAAACACTTCCACCCATTTATCGATTGGACATGCTGGAGATATTGGGAAGAAAATGCTCCCAACAGCTAAAAAGTGATTCACTGACTACTGAGGTCAGTAGGGATTATTCGAGAGGACTTAAGGTGTTATGAATTTAATTGAGGCTCCAAATTTTTGTCAGTGAAACAGGTGTTGAACGGAAGCTCAAAGACTTCTCTGTCAATCCTTTATTTATACGGCGACTATTCGGAGGAGAAAAGATTTAAAGGAAGCCATTTGAAGAGCCTTTAGTGTTGCTGCACTAGTTCAGATCGGTCGATTTCAACAGTTGAGTAGGTAAAATGTGGCGTAGAGGAGTGTTATCTTGGGAAGGCAAATCGCTGCGTGCCCAGAAACATCGCTACTCTTGAACATTCAAACTTTCCATACCCTATCATGCGTTACCGAGCTTCCCGTGACTTGCTAATAGCATAGGTTGAAGTAATAACGTGGTAAATATTGTTGAATTTCGCCATTCAAGCCCATTATATATTTGACAACTGCTAATGATAGTTTGCGCCTTGTGAACAAAACGGCGGTCGGGTAATTCCGGTAACAAACTGTACATTGATTACAACGCAAAAGCTGAATAGCGCAACTCAGAGTCCGGTCGGGAACTAACGAGTCCGTACAGTGTGGGTCACACGAGTCTGTTGCAGACTACAATCTTCAAAAATTAGATAGCTAAGATTTTCCTCTAGGTAGAGAATCTAAATGATCAAGGTTAGCGTTTGGCCCTAAGACCACGTGACGTTTTCTAGTTCAGGCACTGTTTCCAATTGGTGCATCGACAGATGAGTCACCGAGGAGGGGGAGGCTCCCAGTAGTGTAAATTGAGCCTGTGCATGCTAAATATGGCATAATGTAACAAAAGACTGCTGTAGAGCAAATTTGAACAGCTAATTTGTGTATCATGCGCCCAGCCTGAATTTGTAATACTTTGTCTGGTTGGCGCCACCACTTCCTCGCCAAATTTATGCGCACTGTAACATTACATGCCTTAGATGTAGAAGCCAGGATTTCGCCTTTATAACAAATAGAGATGCAACATCAGCTGGCGCATTATAAAAGTGCTTGCAAGCAAATAAAAAACTCTATGTCTAAACGTAAGTAATCCGAACATTAGCTTTATTCGCTTTCTTTTCATCGCAGACGAGAGAAATTGAAAGACGCACTTTATCCTTGATAAAGAAATGACGCAGTCAGCGTACAATTCAGCCAGCATAGCTGCCAGCAAAATACTGCATCATTTTTGTAGATGGGAACGAATATTTCAATCTGTCTAATTTTTCCGGACAGTTTCTTTAAATTCCGCTTACACGCCTTGGCTGTACTCACAGTATTAGCAGCTGCAGGCTAATTTTGCCCACAAAAATCAAAAAGCACACATTTAATCTTGTAGCGCTGATATCAAAGTAGCTACGGTCCTGATGATCTTTAGCCTACCGCAAAAACGCATTTACCTAAAATTGATTTAACTATTGCTTAAACAACTCCGGCTAACGTCACTTAAAGTCAGACAGCATAAAGATTAATGACTTCGCCTTTACGAGTTAATACGCGACCGATTTGCACTATTTTTTTATAAATCGGACTTCGATATCAAAATAGAGACTTTTCTCACAGAAAAAGGAAGGTATTGACCAGCTCCAAGAGATTGAGAGTAGCTGAAACATTAGGTAAACAATAATATTCAATTTGCATAGGATTAGAAAACAGTGTTTACGGGGATCATCCTCCACCCTGAAATGTATTTCGCATAATGCCTTCACAAACCCAGGCCTTTACGCGTTTAGATTACGTAAGTAAGCAAGCATCACTGCATAAATCATGGAAAACGCTGCGTGAATCAGGGTGGCTTGAAAAGTTTCACCCAGATTAACTGCATGCAACTCCCTTTGGCGGTAATTAAAAATGTCAAGGAATAATGCCAACACGTATGCAAAGTAAGTATAAGAAAGAAAAGGGATCAATTTGATTAGCGACTATTTTGTTCGTCATTTGTCTTATAGGAAGCATTTTTGATACCCAAAGAGAGCAAAATAATCGAAAAAAATAGGTTACATTGGGCAGAACTTCAATTTAGCGGGGATGTAAAGCAGCTGCTCAAATGTCGCTTTTTCTAAGCGACCTTTAGTAGGAACCAGGGAAAAATGAAACCATGTGATTGATAGAAAACCTAGCAAGATGCATACCGATATTTAGTGCTTTAGGAACCATTTGGTTCTAATGATGAGAAGGCCAAAGCTGGTTTGGCAGTGCAGACTAGTGATTTACATGATTCGACTAAAGCTAAGGCTCAACATCATTTTCGAAGGGGTAAGGAGATGTACAGCAACCGCTACGCCTGCGTTCTCGAATGGATCAAGGAGAAGTAGCAATGCTCAGTCCAATGGCTGCGATAAATTTAGAGTAATCGAGCTTGACCCAAGCCGTGATGCCACCAGGTCCTTGCAGCGGTAACCAGAAATCACAAAAGCTGTGTGAACATGACGCGATCGAATGATCTGCAGCAGCTGAATAAAATTCACGATTGCGTGGTTAGGCGTTGTGAATTTTAATCGAGTCGTTCCGTCTATGTTCACTGAGTTGTTTTCATGTTAGTTAATCTGTAAATCTTGTGACTGGGGATGAATACGCATCGCTTGCGTTAACAGAAACTTCTCAAGAGAGACGTCAGGTAGATTTTAATCCATACATGAACCTCTTTTACTGCTGGTTATCTCAAACTTCTCTTTATTTTGCACATTTTAGACCAAGATAGGGGATAGATAGAATCAGATGCGGACATGTAAATTACAAGTCGAAATGACTTTAGCGTAATGCCCTCCATTCAAGGCCCACTTCGACTTGCGTCTTACACACTACCGTCTTATCATTCGCATTCTCGGCACAATAGTTCAGCATTCTGAGCTACACCTCCCCTTCAATACCAACGTTGCCTTCATCTGCCTTCTCCTATGCTACACCGTATGTCAGCGCATCCAACTTTCATTCCATCTACTTTGATTTATTCATACTGAAGTCCCACAACTGTTATGAATACAAGCCCGCCTACGCGCCGGATAAATTTACTAGCTTTAGTCAGACTAGCCCACCGCTTGATGTACCTGGAGACTTGATTTATTTTACAATGCCGCCTTCATGTTATGCCCATCAATTGCTCCTACATAACATCCAATTATCAATCCTTGCAAGCTCCAGTCAGTGCAACATTGTTTCCAATGCGTAATTCTATTGTAACCTCTGTGGTATGCAGATATCTACACTTCCAAACGCGATCAAGTGATGCAAACCTCTTCTTATCTGTACTTCATGGATACCTATGTATCATGAGTTATTGTTGTAAGTAAATCATTTCCAGGTTTACACGGTACACATATATGTTGTCCTACATACAAAGCTAACTTATCATCTCTTCGGCAGTGCGGGAAGTGGTATCGAGTTTAATTACTGATGCAGTCCCAATCACCTCCTTCATTACCTTATTTACTCAGCATATAAAAATAACTGCTCCTTATAACCAGCAGAATATCAGCATTCCTTTATTTTAAAAAGGCTGCTGGGTGCGCATTCAGGTGAAGCAGAAGCATCAAGTGGGAAAATGGATTAGTGTATAGCCGTAGCGTTTTGTAATGAGGTAAATTCTTGTGTTTTGGCTAACCCCCAGGCATTGAACACACATGTTTCTTCTGAAGAGGCATGTGTCTATTTAGTTTATGCATTATAAACGATTCCATGCGTTGATTAGGTTACGAAAGACTATGTACTTGACATCTTTCTTTTTGTGTAAACGGTGGTATCATTCCAATTAAATTAAAATTAAACACTAGTTTGATGTCCCTCTGATCCCCATAAACTGCCATTTAATGAATTATCGAAAACAGATTGAACAAGCTTTATCATTTCTATATCGGTGTTATAAGCTAGCCTCTGAAACATAATTCAAAACAGAGTACGTAAAGAACAATTCAAAGCACGAACGTGGGATTTGTTTAGAGACGGCAGCTAAAGTGCTACTCATAAAAGAGTTGCAAAAGCCACTTAAAAAATCCGTTTTCAAAATCAAGGGGTGAAGTCGATGCCCTCATCATTAATCTATACAATATTTTAAAAACAGCATATTGTTGCAGAGCGAGATAGAAGTGCGAATATTGCAGAGGTGTCGCTAGATTTAAGCGACTAATTTCTCTTTATGGCAGACCATTTTCCTATTGTACCCACTATTTCCCTTCCGGTCTCTTCTGCTTGGTTTTTGAATCTGGTTTCCACTCGGGGCAAGGAAAGGGTTTTTTGGTCCCGTTAAATTAAAGTAGTGAAGAATAACCCTAAAAGGAATGGATTTTTCAGCTGAAATTTTTAAGCAATTTGCAGTGCTTCCAGCTGATAGCAGGTGGTGGGATGGATTTTTATTTGTGAACTCTACACTAATCATTACCTAGTATGTACAACGTTTATATTTTTGCAGAAATGCGGAATTCAAATTGCTAATCCATAACACCCTAGTGGAAATTCGATTTGATGGTTTGCGCAGACAGGACCTTGATTTCGAGTGCCTTTACTTTAAGCATGAACTGCTTGCCCTCTAAGTGATGCCCTCCTCGCAGCCAACCTAAGAAATATTTGATACGCTTGGCGACGATCAATATAGCCCACATTTTAATAATAGTTTTCCAGATACCTGTCGCAAATGAATTTCATGGTTACTATTCACAACTGATTGGGGCGTTTTGCTACCACGTTTACCTCTAGGCAATGAAAAATTGCCACTATCTTGATGCGTATGGTCCTGTAGTACAATGCGGATTAAAGAAGTCATAACATTCTACCTTTGGCGCAAAAATAATGACGAAATAGAGCAATAGGCACTTTTAAGGGGAGCTCAGCAACGCTTAACCTTGATCACATTGATCCACACAGAGTCAAGCTGCAGAACTCATTAGAAAAGGAGGGACTCAATCTAAAGTGCAATCATTTTAAAGTCACCTACCCATAAAATTGTTGTAGGTGCAAGGGACTGAATCCCACGAAAGAAAGGAGTTATGCCTCATTGAAGCAGAAAAGTAAAATCAAAAAAAAATGTAACTAAAGTAAAAATACGATTATGCACTACTAATATTCAGCGGAATTCTCCCCCAAGCCTCTATTGCACTCCTCATTCTCACTGGCAAACGTGCTCTTTGCCTACCACAACGACATTGAAAAGGTAGAACTCATCGCATGGCACCGCGTCATACTTTGCAGGCTTCTAATGGTTTCAACACAAATTCGTCAGCCAGCTTCGACCACGAAAATGTACTTCGCCGTAATTACTGCATTTGGGGCTTGGCACACACCCTTCGTAGACTAGGAGGGTTAAAGGGTTGGCACACGACCTCAAGTGCCTATTCGTCGCCTCCACTTTACGCATTACATCACTACCCAGCATTTTTGCAAGGAAGACAGGATTTAAAGCACTCCTTTTTTCATGTTCCTGAGTGTTTTCGATTTTTTGCTTCGGCGATGTCTACAAAAGCAGAAGAACTAGAGATTTAACACAATGATTGGCTCTTATCAATGCTAGGAATGCGTACTGGAGGAGGTGAATGACAGGCTGCAGGCAGCTAGTCATTGCAATGTCCCGTTCTTACGACTAGCAAACCTGCCGCCATCAAAGACCGAGAAGCGAAATATGCGTTTTGGTCGGCAGTGAGCTTGGATAATAACAAAAGAAAGAGACAGGCTTGGGAAAAAGGCAAAGACAAGGAAAGGAAAAAAGGAAGAGACGCTCACTGTGACGTTGGAGACTTATAAATCAATGCTGCGCGCTTACGGAGAATATGATGCATAAGAACCATCTTAAATCCACCTTTTATATCTCCTTGCGCAGCAATTTTAGCAAGCAATTTAATTTTGGTAGCCCTAACCTTATTGGCTTCTCCTCACTATCTAAAACCCTTAAAGAAACCAGGAACATTTGTTCATTATTTTAGCAGCAAAGGTGACAGTCTTTACTAGTTGGATCGTTCCATGTAGGCAGATGCATTCTAGGCCATTCGCAGTCCTGATAACGAAGACATTTTCAGCAGAATTTTACATTCCATCACTTAGCCAAAATTGAGGAGAGAATTACGTACCGTTCAAAAATTACACGTTGGAAGTAATCTTGAGGTTAATCTTCCTTCGTCAGTGATCGCGTGGCAGAATATCACCTATCAGCCCCCTTTCCTGTAAAATTTGGTCTCATTTTTGGCCTACTCTATCGATTCCTCTGCATCATACTCGTTCAGCTCGCATCACAGATGAAATTCACGATTAGAAAAGAACACGTAGTCGGCATTTCATATATTTATTTCATTCTCGAAGCAGCACAACTTCATGAGGGAATAACAATTGCAAATGTGTCGTACCCACTATAACGTTATTCATTTTAACTTGGGTGGGTCCGCAAAACAGCGCGTTCGCTTTGACAAGCGCATTGCCCTTCCTCTACTGGATTGTAAAGTCATGTTTTGGCCGTTACTCGCCCTAGCATGCATTTAAAAAACCAATCTCCTTTACAGTTTTAGACCAAGTAAGTGTTTGTTAACATATTTGTTCCATGAACTCTCACTGTCAAAAAACGACAAGTTCAGTGCACAGCTTGGGCGACAGGCGGTCCCATTGACATGACATGAGCTAATCACACGCTTCACTTTATTACCTTTGCAGTGGTGCGTGCCTCCTCACTGCAGTCGCATCCACAATTTTTACCTTATCGTCTTCCTATGGCAATGCTTTCAGTTTCCCTTGTCCAGCACCGCAAAAGTCCTACTATTTGGGCCTTAGCATTTGATGCTTCTTTACACCTTCGCAATCCTTTGTCTTCCTCTCCATTTAAATGATGCTGCACAGAACATAAGGACATTTCCGTTATTCGTTGCTTACACGTAGCTCTGCGTCTACCCGCATCCAAAGACGTTCAGATCCTAAACGAGTACGGTAGAACAAAGTAGAGCATTACGTGCACCTATTAGCCTAATGGTGGGTGGACTCACCACCTAGGATGTTACAATGACCAGGTTGGTTCTCCTAGGCGTATTTATGGTGTCTCATAACTAAGATGCTCGAGTATCGATATTACAATCAGAGCATATGACGATTTCTTATGAGCCAATTAAGGAGTGCCAAGATAGGGATACAGATCCACAAAAGGTTAAAAGATAATTGTAAAAGCAAATCCCACATAAGAATCGCGGAATCCAAAATTCATGGGAAAAATTGTGAATTTTGGTGAAAAACTGGATTAAAAATGGGAGAAGGAAATGATGTATATGGTTAAAGGCACCTCTGCTCTAGTCATTCTCCAAGAGAATGCTATGCATACAGGGTCATTAAGTGCAGAAGGTTTAGTAAACGATCACTAGCATGTGGCGAACATTGCAGGGCTTTGAACTCGGTTCGGTGAATGATTTATTCTAACGAAAATGGTGCCAGGAAGCATCAGATCACAAAACGTTTCGAAATCATTTAGGGCTGTCTATCGGATTCGGTTTCGCAGCCCTCTGCGTGAGAAAGAACCTAAGTGAGGCAAGGTGAGATGAGGTGTTTTAGTATTGAAATCAACAGCAACAAGATGCACTGCTTGTCCTTGCTATGGTCTCTAAAGGGATCCACAAGGAAAGATCTCGTACATTAGCTCACAACCCACAGTGTAGCAAAGTGATATTTTGTTTCCTTGTATTATTTGCTAACGAACTGTAAAATTAAAACTTTTTATAAGTTAGTGTTTCCTTTCGTATAGTACTTCAGCAGCGATTCATCTCGACCATACGCCGCAGATGAATTGTGACGTTCGAATTTGCCGAAATGCAGCATCCAAATAAAAGCTTGATTTTTAAAGGCATCAACGCAAAAGGTGGTGAATGTCTACAACAATGCAGCATGCTGTGCCACTTGAACAAATGGCCATTTACGAATGGCCGACTAACACATCGTTCTGCGAAACAATCAAAGCGAAATTAGTAAACTTGTCAGACAAAGCATCTAGAATGTAAGTGAAAGGATCAGCGTAAAGCAATTGCAAAGCTTCTGATCGCTGATGGACGAGCTACTGAAAATCCACCATAGAATGTGATGAGATGCTTAGCCTCCGCATTCCCACAAGTTAACAAGTAACCTTCTAGGATGAATTCTGTCACATAAAACAGATGACAAGCTTACGTCCTGTCCATGAACTTTCCACTTTCTGGCCTTTCTTTGAGATGTGAGACGTATAATGGACCGAGGTTTGTGTCCTTATGCAGTCATCTCAAATTTTCGCCTGTCCCACCAAAACCCAATGCGCTTGCATTTGCAAATGCACAAAGGCAGGTAAAGAGCTAACATCCTTATGCACTACGCGGCTGACATTATAAGTACTAACAGTCTGCATTTTCATCCATTCATCTAAATGCTTCCCTCGCCTTTTGATTAGGAGGAAAGCAGCTTTTCTTTGACTTGATAAAGTCGCGAGATATTGGTATCTTGGGAGGTAAGGAAAACTACAAAATGCGTCAGAAAGCAAAATCACACTTTGCCGATGATCATTTGGTGATTTGAGACGTTCATTCCTCTTCAAATGGTCCAACTCAGCAGTATTAATTGGATCAGTTGTATCACATGACCTATCGCGCACTAGCTTTGACAAAAGGCCTCCAACGGCTTGGCATGTAGTTGCTGAAATTCACAATGAGACGGATGCAAATGCTTGATTTGGCAGAGCAAATGAAGAAATTGACTGCCAAAGAATAGGAAGTAGATAAAAAAGCCTAGCCTATTTCCTTACGACCAAACAATGAATCTTTGATTCTCTATCAATGTTTCGCCCTTGTCCCAGCGCTTCCTCCAAGCTGGCAACTCTCCCCTGCTCTTACAAAGTGGCCGACCAATGCAGCTACTTCGTAGGTGCACAAACATACACAAACACAGCTCACACAAACGCAAATTACACAAATGCAGCAATCACACAAATGTGACTTATGTGCATTGCTCGAATTGGAAAGTTAGCAGCAACTAAATCGTTCCCAAACATGGGTCAATTCTGCGTGATTCGTTTTAATATCTAGGCAAAAGTGATCCCAAGCGGTTCAGCTAACTATCACTCAGTTATCTCCGGCGTAAAAGTTCTCTGAGTTGAGATAATTATTAAAAGGAACAGGAATGCGCTCCTCCCACAGCCGTGTCTTCACGAACATTTGCCCCCAAAAGAAATCAAATCTCTCTTACTTATTACTGCGCATAGACCACCCTCACCGAGCTTCGCGCCAGACTTAATGACATGCAGTCTAGCTATCGGCACCCATGGCTACGCATTGTAATAAAGCCTCAACATCCAGTTTCTTCATAAGTCAAGTTCAAGTGTGTGGTGAGGATTTGCATGTGTCTTGTGCTACTGTGCAAAGTCAGTTAAGAATCAAGCATAACAATGTCTCTTCTATGCATTTTGGTTTAAAAAGCACCTCGCTTTCTTTGTTCTCAGCGCTATGGTGCTCCTAACTCACTAAAACTAACATTTTAATCCCGATTTTTTTAGCCAATCATCGAAAACCCACCCTTACGCGCAGCACCTACCAGAATAAGAACAACAGCCGTGAATATAAGGTTCTCGCTTTTATTGAGCACAAGTCCACTAGCAAAACCCACATCCGAGTGGCAAGGAAGCTTACTGAATTGCACCGAAACACAAATATATGAGCGCGGTATAATTACGCTTAGATCTGAATGTAGCCCTTCACGACAACTACTTTAACACGCAAGTCTCGTACGTCTGCTGCCAGGCTGATCGCTATAGTTAATGTCCTATGTCCTCCTAGAGGCAAAGTCTTTGTCTCAATTTTTCGCGCTACCTTCAATCTGCTGCACCAATTTTGAGAGAGCAAATCATTAGCATTGAAGGAGAGATCCCTTGCGATGGCTTGGAATGTGAAAGACGCAACTAGTCCAGGCGTGCTTCTAATGCATCATGATGCAAGGCGAATTAAGAATTTGGTCATTTATGCTTCCGAAGGTTTAGCTGAATATTTTAGGGCAGGCACCCACTAAAACTGCTGTAAATAGTCAATCTCTTCTCGAGAATAAGATCCGTTCATATCAAGAGCATGTTCTTTAGAACAGACCCGCAGAGCTGAAATACATCACCAAATATACCCCAAAAATTCGAAGGGTACTTTGTGCATGGGGCCAATAGGATTTTACTGCAACAAATTTCATTGCTGGGCCTGTCTCTAACGCTGGTAGGATAATCTTGCCAGGCGCATCCCATCTTCTTATTAATCGGTTTGGGGCACTGTAGTAGCAAAATAGCAATGTTTCTCTGTGTAGATCTTATTGCCACACTGACATCGTATCATGCCCATCCGACTGACAGCACAAAGGTTGATGATCTCACCGAGTAGTAGCCTCTGGCCTCTGTCACACCACGAGGTTATGCTACGTCGCAGCGAGTTAGCTCACGCATTTTTGACGGCTAGAGTACACTTCGTGTCATCAGCACACTTTATTGCATCTGTCTGCAATTCTCTTCCCTTCACTCCCTGCTCTCAATCCACCAACCTCCTTATTTACGCATTTGTGACATCGCACACAATAAAATGCCTCTGGATCTCATCCCCTTCGCTCTTTTTCAATGCAAAGAATTCGCCGTACATGCTACTGGATTGCATTGAGCAATGCTACTTGGAGTGATGGTGGTGGTGCTGGCGGTAGCAGACTTGGTGGCCGTAGTGATGTTACCATCATCGGTCGCAGGGCTACGATTGCGTTGATAATGGCGTTTTTCAGAGTGCTACTGTCAACACTGTAGTACAAACAAGTACGAACAAGTGCATTTTGCATTGTGCTCAGCGCTAATGCTCAGACATTGCGGTTGGAGGAAGTGCGAGCGACGTGATTTGATGAGAACGAGAGAATGAGAAACAGAGAAAAGCATAATGTTTGCATGTGCGAGTGCGCGTTGGTATAGTCATGTGAAAAAAGCAGAGAGGATGGATCGGTAGATGGGTAAGTGGATGGATGGACTAGTGGGGGGTGTGAGGCGGTAGTGGTGAAGTGAGTGAGTGAAGAAGCGATAAAAGGATGGAAGCACGTAAGGGGTAATGAAGGGGTGAAGGAAGGAATGAAGAGAAGTCGAAATGGACGGAGGATGATGGCGGTGGGGGAGAAGGGCGTGGAGGAAGAGGGGATTGATGCTAAGTGTTGCTAGCACGGAAATGTGAGAGAAGAAAAGTGAAAACTGTGCGGACATCAAATACCACAATTCCCACATGGTATTAACCGCATACATTGATTGTTCTTGTTTGGCTATTGACTTTTCGAACTTACTGGTTATGATACAATAAGGGAGAAGTGTGTCTCTAGTCCTACAGTTCACGCCTCAACAATTCACCATCAGCATGCAAATGAATAGCTAAATTGCATCGATGGCAGAATTCTTTGCCTAACCATGAATCAGCCCAGCACTTTCGACTCGCACAAATGGATATTTTCTCCCTATAATTCTTTTTGATTTATAACATCATGTTAGAAATACGATTTCGCTTAAAGCCATAACTGTAATGAAAAGATGACAAGTGGCATTGGAGACGAAATCCAATTTTCCTGACCACCGTCGTAATAAAAATAAGATATCTGGCCACTATGATGTCTAGATGTTGCTGGCATTTGTGTTTAAGAGAAATTATTAGGAAATCCAAAGAAGACTTGAAAGCCTTTTCATGTCTCTTAGCCTTTAGCTGGTGTCTGGTTGAAATGGTTTCGACATATTGCAAGCCGACAAAAAGGCTAAACATCCCACTTCGGCATTTGTTGTTCCTTCCATCCTGTCGGATCGCCCAGGCGCCAAAACCGGGTGCTGCATGATTTGTGCTTGCATTCGTAAGTTTCCTCTGTGGCACAGCATATGACCGGTCGAATTTTATCTATGAGATCACTTGCGATCTTGGGAAATGTTGTTCCCGTGTCTGATAACCAAACTTGCGATGTGCAGACTGTGCCAAGTTGTCATGATCCCATGGCATCAATTTAGCTTGGTTGGATTCTGCCGTAAAAAATGAAAGTGATAATGGACCACAAGTGAACCTAACTACCGTCTCGGATCGCCTTTGCGTAAGCCGATCAGATGCAAGTGTGTTCCTTCTTGGCGCATTAAACGTGATGCCTAGTTAATTCTAAGGACGGCGTTTATCAAGTGATGGCAGTGCTGCCGCAGAATAATAAGCCGGTAGAAGCCGCATCGACTTGTAACAAAACGAAGCAACTTTTGTTAGCTTCAATCGTATCAACTTTTTTCTTCATGGGGACGATCTACACCAACAGACATCATGGAGACAGCATTGGCAGCGAAATAATTAGCAGTAGTGATGTCGCTTTCATGCGCAGTGCGAACGATCAGTACTTCAGCAACAGGCTAGACAAACCACTCATTGACGGTGGAAATATAGGGACGCGGAGACAGGTATTTCGCAAGCGGTGGAAATAATTTAGATAAAAGGAGACGCTATTTGAGACGCAACGATAATGCACATTTATGAGGGAATCTTTGCCCGCGTGTGCGCTGAGTGCGATTCTGTGGCGCGAGAATGCAGAAGTGTCGACGATTTTGGGTTTGAAGATTGCACGGATACTACTGCAACAGGAAGTTAAAGCCAGAATTGCTGTTTTTTTCACCGACAGACAGTCGACTACTGTCTTTATTGCATCCCATTTCTCTTCCGTAGGAATATGAAGGTTACGTTGAACGGAGGATGAAGAATTGATAAGCCAAGGGAGCAATAAATGAAATCGACAATCAGATAAATGGAAATACGATCATAAAATTAAAGACAATAAGTTAACATGAAAATTGAGCATCAAAAAGTTGACATTTGGATACGAAATACGTCACAGAGACACCTGACTACTATCAAGACGGGCTGGCTCAATATTCGCACTTTGGTTTCCTACGGCTGATTAAACGCAAGGCCCTTATTTTATTTCCTGTCTCTGTGGCTGAAGCTCAGTTTATTACCTGTTCAATCAGAGCTGTCGATTTTTACATTCTCCTTCAATTTTAACAGGTTTCGTTATTAAATCTTTCCACTCGGTCTTCTAGCTTTTCTACACTAGTTTACCGGTTCGTTAAAAAATCCTGTGACATCAATGGCATATTTGAGACATGGTGACCGAAACCATGACCATTTAGACTAAAATTCCTTTTTGTAGCATCTTTGGAAGTTGCCAATTTTAATGCTTCTAATTCCTTTTTTCCACCTTCTGAACGGGTGAAGCCTATCTATTTTGCAACCTTAGATAAACTCTGTGGTGAATGGTGGTATAGTTGGCAAAAGTGTTTTTCTCTCACAAAATTCATTCCCGTGGTTACGGCACAGGCCATGTTGACCTGCAGTGGACTCTTACATTTCAAATAAGCGTTTCAAGTAGCAGCTGCAGTGCATGATTTGGGCCTGAGAGATTTCCATGTCATTTGAGCAGCTAATGCAAAACTGGAATATGCTTGAATAATCTAGTCAGTGGCTTTTCTTACGACTCTTTGTTTTGAATGTTGTTTATGCATGCCATCGTCTACTGTGAATTTCTTCCAATGACCTCTTTAGCAACTCGTTGGACACCTTGCACAGCTAGTTAATTGAATTTGATAGACACGATTATTGCGCTGAGCTCTTATTTATCCACCTTAGAGCCCACGATGTTAGCTAGCCATTCTGCAAGATGAAGAAATTCCCGAGATGAAACTCGTGCATTATTATGTCAACAGTAGCGGAACACGAACAAGTAACTGGAAGGAGGTGCTTAGGGAGTAAGTTCATGCTTTACGATTGATGTAATTCTAGCTTTCAAACCCACTGACGGCGTAGAATATTTCAAATGACCGATTCGATGGCGCCTGAGGAGCCTCGCAGTCAAATAAGGATGTTAAATGACGGCTATTTCCTTATTAGGCTATTTTATGCCACTGTTCTTTCTCTTTAATTATTGCTTCAGAACTGATGTCAACGTATTACTCTGCTGAGGCGGATATTTTACAGGAGCTCATGCGCTAATCGAAGCCAGGTTAAAAGCATCTCCCTCCAAACTTCAGAACGAGGTGGGTTCAAATCGTGCATTTCAAGTGTGTCAAGGCAAAATCATCCGCCGAAGCCGAGAGAAGGTTTACAAGAAAAAATCCTTTTATGTAGTGACACTCGCACCTTGATCAAAGCCACCTAATACGACTTGTTTGATTACAAGCCATGAGCAACAATAAACGTCTGCCATTTATCCCTTTCATTATTTGCCATACCACCCTGAAGCCGGACGTTTGAGGTTAGTCCATCTAAATAGGTAATAGGTAATAGGTGCTTTCGAAGACGCTGTAGAAGGATCACGTCTCTCGCCATTGTCTTTTATTCCTTGTCGTTGGCGGGCGGGCGAATGGAGCAGCAGCACGTGTGGCGAGTCATGTGTTATAATATTTTGCCCTGTCTTATGTCTAAATGGAATATGCCGAGTGATGGGCGATAATGTAAGACTGAACTACTTTATGTCTCAAAGGCATTGTCGACTAAGTGGGTGGAGTTGAGCAGCCTCTAGAGTCGTGAGTCACACTGTGCCCCTGCGAGGACGAGTCTTATTCTTCATAAGATCATGCTGCTTAACCAAAAACACTTTGGAAAGCTTGGCACAAAACTTACTTTTACTCATTTTTTGGAATCCATAGGTGTGGTAATCCTGCATTTTATGCATTTGGAAGCACAGTGGCATGAGATCAGTCGCGTCTGTCATTGCAAACATTCAGGGTCAGTCCGCGAGTTGCCAGGATCCATTTGCATTGCGCAACCTTATGAATTCTTTGTCGGCCAACCATGTCTGATCAGTCGAAAATTTCATGCGTGCAGATAAGCTGTCATGAACGGAGGCACCTACAACCACTACAGTGCCGTACCATTGTGAAATGAAATCCTTTGCCACGGACTTCCTCTTAAAGAGGACTATGCATCATAAAACACGCAACTGACCTACAGCATGTTCTAGAACCAATCGAGATGATTATCCCTATCACTTTGATTCATCAAATCAACCTAGGCTGGATTGTGCAGCGAGCTACAATTTGTAAGAAAACTTCTCCAAGCAGAAGCAGAAGAGTGAACATTGGAAGTGGTGAGGACCATCCTCAATGGGAAATTTTCGGCAGTTTATGTTCACCAACTTAACGCCAAGTTGGATTCATGCCTGCACCTTGTTGCGTCCAATGCAAAACACCATCAATTAACTTGGAGGTCTATAGACAAGAAGGAATCTACATTTCAACTTTGAAGCAAAATCAAATAGCATATTATTGCGAGTCCTGCAGTTAGCTTATTCGCTTAAACAGCCTTTTGTTTAGATGAAGCAGATAACTTATTTTGTAAAATGGGCTTAAGTGCTCTACAAACTCTACCACGACCTGTCTAATTTCTTTGTTTCACTGACAAACGCAGCCCAGGCGATCCGCGATAAGGCAGGCAAATTGCACAGTGCGCAAACGGGTCAGCTAAAAGATGGCATCCATGTGTGGAATGAGATAATAAAGTGATGTAACAAGGTTGCTGGTATAAATTAGGGTTGAAATGATTTGATCACTAGCAGCTCATGCGCTCGCCACTTGAATCAAAACCAGAGCCGATTCACCTGATATTTTTAATAACGTGAAGCAAAATCCCTAACCAAAAACATGCACATCTATTCAGACTGACATGGACATAAATGTATGTGCGTTTGTTTTCCTGAATATAAAAAAATGAAAAGCGCACCATAAATGGAACAAAGCCTAATATTCAGGTCGCGATACATGTGTGCTTGTTATAAGGTGGCAATCCTAAGCATCACAGAGCATGTTACTCATTAGTGGAAAATTATTATCGTAAAGAACACGTCTCGCAACTGAGTGTATATTGCTTAGAGTAGATCAAACACAGATGGTTAGCAGTCGCACATTTAGCCAAGCCTTTAAGCTTCATTAAAATACAAGCTACAAGCAGGCTTCAACAGTAGACCAGAAGACATCCCATCATTAGAACGTGAAACTAATAGAATAAAAGACCTCAAGACGTTCTTGTTGGTTGACGCAACGGAGCCGTAAAGCAAACCAGCTTTAACTTAGATCCATGCAGTAATGCGGTTTCGAGGTCACGACGAGCCAATCCGCATACGGTGCCATTTGAAGTCGCCATGTCGCCATTCCACCGATAAGGCTACCACCACGGACGACTTACCTTGCCGTGAACTCCCCTTTGTCAAAACTTTGCGAGACGCACGACAGCCCTAAATATTTTGGCAGAATTGTCAAGCACAGGTCGAGCAGCAGTTCTGTGACTCAACTGCTGCTTCATTAATATTGCCAAGCAATCTTGCTCACCAATTCGCCCTCAACTTACCTGATTACAAACTCGATGTTAACTATGCAGTATTTCGCCACTTACGATAGGATTTATTGCGGCATTAAACTTGAAAGAAACTGCTAATGAGCCGCTTTCAACATGAGACACTTCACTCTTGTTTACATGACACTTGACACAATCGCCCACCCATCAGTAAATGCTCTGATTCGCACTAGAACCGCCCCATTTTGGCGCCCTTTTGGTAATGCTGAGGTGTGCAATTTCGCTACTAGCCGCGCTGTACAGAAAACTGTTCTCAACCCAGAGGAATGTCCATTCGATGCGAAGAGTGCCAGCTTCGTATGCTTTGCGATGATGTATGGGTGCACCTGACGTGGATGACGCACATACAGAAGGCTAGTGCCTGAGTAATGGCAGGTCGACAACGCCTGAAAATTGTCAGCCCTGGCCTAGGAAGGACGTCCCGTTGACTGGCGGGCAGGACGCATGTGTGGTCATCCTAGCCTGCCCCCCAACAATCTTGGCAAATAAATGAACCAATAACAGTGGTAAGAAAAGCCAAAGATGGCCACGGTATGTCCCTTCCATTGCTACAAAGTAAGAATTTCGCGTAATTTGATGACTGTTTTAAATCTCCAGACCAGTTGCCAAAATCATCCACACCCCTAATCTCCACTTGCCATTGATGCACCAGCTGGGTGTCGGACATCGATTGCAACTTTTAGCGATGCTCCTTTTCGTGAAAGGCGAAGAGAAGAACGCAAAGCAGAGAGCAGCGACGAACCACACAACCAGTGGCAACGTTAATACAGGAGAGGAGGAAGAACTTCAAAGGGATGCTCGAGGGCTCCCCACTGACAAAAACTATGCACTATGAACTGCCGCAATTTGCGTCTACATAACTCAATGCTAAATTCGACTGGTTTATGTGTCAGCATTGCAGCATGATACCCCATGGTTGCCGAATGGGACAATTATTTTATAAATGTGAACACCTATCCAGGGAAGTTTTAACTGAATAAATTTTGATAATCACTGCTGAAGTGGGATGAAATCCAGCCGTGGGTCCATTGACATCTGCTCATTAGGAGACATAGCCGAGTTTTGCCGACGTCATTTGCAGAATTAGAGTATGAATAAGCAACGATGTATAACGGTCGTTGACATCGAGTTGATCCTGCTCATGACGGTATCGCTAAAGCTACTGATGGTATGCACATTTTTTGTGCCCATATTTAATTCGCTCGAAGGACTCTTATCCAAAAGTCCTCAAATCTAATGCGATTTGATCAAAACAAATTCGGTGTAGTGAAGCTAACGTAAGGTGAACCAATGAGTAACACACGACTAAATGCTGACTGTTGCAATACAAAGCACTGGATGAAACTAACGTTACATTTGCAAATGGAGAGTAAAGAGGCTGCTTTTAAATCAAACAGAAGCTGCTTACCAGCTGAGACTCCTGACAGTACGGTGTATGCAGCCTATGTGATGTTCATCCCATCGGATCCACGTCAACCCAATGCCAAGTTGTCATGACAATTTAACCGGATCCGGTATTTTTCGCATTGGAATGCTTGGGATCAAATCGAAAAGATTGTCAATATTCTATTCGACTGAAATTTGGCACGGCACAACTAATTGTGCATTGCACCGCCCAGTAAAGTGGTGCACTTCAATAGCTCATTTAGAGGTACTGAACAAGGACGTCTCAATCCATTCAAGCAGAAGGTCGCCTTTCGCTATTCTACATAAGAATAGAGTTGTACCAATTGAGGCAATGCTCATTTTGTGAGGTCTACCTCTATTTCAAACATTTTAATATATTTGTATACATTCTATCAAATCCACGCCAATTTGATGTGATTTAAACAGGTTCAGCCAAATGAAATGTATCAAATTAGGCGTAATCTACGATACGGCACACAAACTCGTTTTGGACTTCCCAACATCAATTGCATTGTCTCAAATGAGCCTCATACTTGGAGGTTGTAAGTAAAATGCTTAAATTGAGTCAAGCTAATGGAAACATCTCTCCCTCGCTCATGGTGATTAAAACACAATTCGTTTAGAGCTTCTAACACAACTGTTATTCAGCAATTCTTAACAAGGGAGTTCCCATAAGTGGTGTCTCATTTGGAAAGGATCGAAGTGTGTTCCTCCCATGCTCGAGTCTTCACGCAGAGAGCAGCAACGAACCACACAACCAGTGGCAACACCAATGCAGGAGAGAAGCTTTAAAGGGACGCCCGAGGGCTCCCCACTGACAAAAACTACGCACCCGAGCGAACCCGATTAGAGTCCGTCGCAGGCTTCAACACAGCGGAGTGCAATGCTGAGCCTCCACCTGGGGACAATAAGCAGTTGCACGACGCAGATGAGATCCGAACTCACGCGGGGAAGCCCCAATGGATTAGCAGTCCATCGCCCTAACCACTTGGCCACCACGTCACGCCTCTCGCTCTTCCGTTTTGTCAACCCCCTGCGCCCCCTATCCACCCTCCACTTGCCCTCCGCCTCCTCTACCCACCAACCTCTCACCATATCTACTCACCTCAACACTGCGCACATCATAAATTCTCTCCACACTGCAGCACCGTGGTCACCCTCATCCCTCATGCTTCACTCTCTCTACCATCCCTCTCCTTCACAACTTCACTCGTGCCCCAACAACACCATTCCACTGACCACTGCTCCTACTCCGCCAATTCCCTCTACTGTCAAATTCACCCACTTGGGTAGCTCAGTGGTCTACATTTGCAAGTAGCAAGAGCACATTTTGGTCAAGTGGCATTTGTGTTGAATGCCGCTTACCTCCTGCTCATTGGGCACCACACAGCATTGCGGCGTGTGGTCTGGTGCGATGTGGTGTGGTGTGGTGAGGTTCGGGAGAGTCTCGGCATCAGTGGGTGCCACAGCACGTGGAAGTAAACTTGTGTCCGCAGAAGAGTGGCAAGGGGTGAGACATTGCAGCCACCTAGGTATAAGACAGGAAGTTTCCATTTTTAGTCAAACTCTGCAGTAAGTAGGATTTGGACTAGTATGAAGCCCTTTCCTCTGTCTATATGTGAAAATCCCATATCAGCAGTCACACAGGCTGATGACCCGACTTTAAGCCAAAGTGTCCGACGCGGTGGTGGTCTTGATAATGAGCGTAGGTTAATGGTGGGTTCGGTTGACAGCTCCACATCAATCACCATGCTTTCACGCAGGATGGCTCAGGACCACTTCACAACAAAGTACTTCAACAATTTGAAATCTTCTATTTTAATTCGCTTGTCAGACAAGTCGTGTCAACTAAGTGATGCATACGTAAAAAATCATTTTGAAACGCAAAATTGGGTGGGATGATTTCAAACGGTGATGAATACACCTTGATAAACTATCGGTAAGAGCGCCATATGGAGTGAACTTCTTATCACTAGTTTCTCTTCGAACACTAGAGCCTCTGTAAAATGGAAATGGCAGTGGCTCCTGTCTACAAATCAAATTTACTGACATGAGGCCAAATTGAGCTCGTTCATCAAAACTGCATTTGAGGTTGTTGTAAAAACGCTTAAGGCGCTTCTCAGTTTTACACAAAATAATGATGCCATGAAGTAAACAGTAAATGCCATTCTACTCACCCTACTTGGGTCTCCTATTAAAGGGTTGCTAAAATATAATTGCATCGCGTACCCTGTATTCTAGTCAAGGCCATTTCAAAGTGAGACCATTTTCTTAGAAGGATGCGCAAGTATTCGCCTATCCGTGCATGAGACAAACTCGCTTTTACCACCAGATGGGAATAGTGCGTGAGTGCAATTGCACAAGGCATACTCTTTGTAAATTAAATTTACTGAACAGTCGTCAATTAGCGCCTATCGAGAATTGGGTCCTCATTCATGACATTGTTAAAAAGCCTGAGCACTTAGTCCTTTAAATGGCTGTTTCTATGTTAAACACGTACCAATTCTGGTAATTAGACGCTATCCTTATCTGTCTGGTGACATGATTTTCAGCAGGAAGTACAGAATGCTGGCGGTGGTGTTGGGACCGCTCGCTTACCAAATACCGAGATGATGTTACGTCAATCTGCGCCTCTACTTAGATGACAGCGACGCGAGATCACTGTGCTGTTGTAAGGAAGTTCTGAGGTGATGAAATTGAACTTGCGAAAGAGTAATAGCCCTAAGTTTGATAAAACCAATTTCCACAATCAATGAAGCCAGCCTGTCCATCTGCATTGTAGTGGTGGTAGTTGTGCTATAAACCTGATAGCAAACATTAGCAAATTAATGTTTCTTTGTTTAGGTATCGAATTGGAAATTCGAGTTATGAATGCACGCATACTTATGCATTCTGAATTGCTTTAAGTTGGAGAAGAAGAATTCGAAATGCTCATCAGTTAGTTATGCAAAGAATTGAGCATCTCAGCACTCAAATGAATACACAAATGTGGGATTAGCACTACTTACAGCATTAGTGAAGAAAAGTGCAGCGTTCTTATGTCTTGAGTGCAATGGTTCTCATTCCCACTTTGGCGTTGATGTACTTGGAATGAGTAGGCGAGTTGGTTCATGACAAATTTTATGGTGCAGTGATTATTAAAGGGACACAGATATTGCAGGCTGCACGCATTCAGGGTACGTATCCTCCTCGAGAGACGATGACATCCATTCAACACGAAGCCAACACTTTCTGACCGCTTCTCGCCTAGCGAGTGCATTCAGACAAGCATGCATACCACTATGTCGACGAAGCTGATAGATTTATTTTGGTAGGAACAAAGAGGTCACTGAACTAAACTGCACTCATTGTATCAAAGTGTAACTAATACACGTGCAAAACTATTGGTAGGTGGGAATTTGTCAGTAGGGGTGCATCTGCCTCACACATCACAAACCGCCCTAAGACAGACAATCTTCACCATTGGTGCTAATTCATAAAAATTGCTCCAAATGAAGTTGAAGCTGCTACATTGAACACATGCAATCCTAAAGTCCAATTGTTGGTCCAATATCTAGCAGAAATTGTGAACTATTTTTGACCATATGTAGCAACTTTAAAAGCAGACTCTACTACTGATGCTCCGGTGATGCACCGTGTTTTGAAAAAAGGATCAGGATCGGCTGCGACTGACAAAAAATGCCATAGCTTGGAAGCCGCGACTATTGCTTCGCTAATTTAGCTCAGGTACAAGGACCTTAGATGGATAATTACATGCCACTGAAAAATCGCACTAATTTTAAAGCAGTTTGAACTAATTTTTACTGGCCTGCTTCATAGCTTGCAGTTTTGAGTCTCAGTTGATGCAATAAAAAAGATTGTTCTCAATTCCAATTCGCCACATCAAAAGACGGCGAGCTTAGGTGGAGTGCCAAGACATCTGTTTAAAGGTACTACTGCAACGAATCGGTGCCGTCCAACCAGCTGGAGTATTTTTGACACTTAAACTATTTTGCAAATAGACAGGTTCGTAGTGCGAAATCCAATGCTCTGATGAAATTAGCTGAAATGCTAAATTCTGCGCAATCAAGAGGGCACTCTACCGTCATACTTTAGGCTAGCATTTACGAATTTAAAGTGATCATTTGATTAACTGTGATTAGGGGAGCACTGAAATTCAAAGTGAAACCGCTATTGTCGTCCAGTGAACGGATGCATAAGTCTATCCAGACATGCAAGTGTCATCGCGACCATTATTTCAAGCAAATAGATGCATGTTCATCACTTTCTACCTTGCATCTTCCATGTTCGTGAATCGACTTGAAAGTGTCACTCTGATGCGTCAATTGCTTCAATTTGTTCATGCATGCCACTCAATTCTTTTCAATGGCAAGCAGTTCGTGAAACACAGTGGTGTTGCTGGAGAGAAAGCGTGCGACTGCACTGGCGGTCTTCATTTCGTCATC
>JADWOT020000009.1:28100-52125 GCA_036345935.2 Taenia hydatigena
ATGATAACACGAATGCAAAGTTTGGGCAAGAAAGTAAAAATCAATTAGACTAGGGATTATTTTGCTCATCATTCTTCTTATAGGAAGCATTTTTGATACCCGAAGGGAGCAAATTAGTAGAAAAAATGGGTTGCTTGAGACGAATCTGGCTCAGCAAGGGTATAGTGTAGCTACTCAAATGTCGTGTTTTCTAAGCGACTTCAAGTAGAAGCCAGTGAACCATGACACCATACGGTTGATAAAAGAATTGATAAAATGCATACCAAGACCCGGTACTTTAGGAATCAATTGGTTTTATTAATGAAGCCATTGGAGCTGTCAAGAAGGCCAAAGCTAGTTTGGCAGTGCAGACTAATGATCTACATGTTTTGGCCAAAGCTCTAGCTTAGCATCATTTTTGGAGGGGGTGAAGAGATGCGCAGCGACCAAAATGCTGCGAAGACAAAGCTTGTGTTCTCGAATGGACTAAGGAGAAGTAGTAATGCTCAGTTCTATGACTATGATGCGAACAATTTAGAGTAATCGTGCATGGCCCACGCAAAAATGCCACCAAGTCCTTGCAACGGTGACCAGAAATCACGAGAGCTGCATGAACATGACGCAATCGAATAACCTGAAGCAGTCGAATGAATTAACGATTACGTGGCCAGGTGTTGTGATTTTCAGTTGAGTCGCTTCGTCTACGTTCATCAAGTTGTTTTCACGTTAGTTATTTTGCAAATCTTGTGACTGGAGATGCATACGCATCGCTTGCATTGGCAAAAACCTCCAGAGAGGGACGTCAGGTGGATTTCGACTCATACATGAACTTCTTTTAGTGCTGGTCATTTTAAAATTCCTTTGATTTGCGCATTTTAGAGCAAGGTTGGAAGTAGATAAAATCAGATAAGGACGCATATATCAAAAGTCGAAAAGGCACCAGCGCAAAGCACTCCATTCAAGGCCCACTTCGAATAGCGGCCCACACTTCACCATCTCATCATTCGCACCCAAGGCACATTCAGCTAATATTCTGAGCTACACCTCTCCTTCAACACTGCCATTATCTTCATCTTCCTTCTCCTATGCCACACCGCATGTCAGCGTATTCAACTTTCAATTCATCTACTCTGATCTATCCACGCTGAAGTCCCTCGACTTCTACGACTACAAGCCCACCTACGCACAGGATAAATCCACCAGTTTCGATCATGCTAGCTCGCCGCTCGATGCAGCAGGGGACTTGATTTGCTTTACAATTCACTTTCATATTGTGCCTCATCGATTGCACCTACATAATTTTTAATTATCAATCCACGCATGCTTTTATCAGTGCAATATTGATCGGTCCTAATGCATTATTCTCCTCCAGGCTCTGTAGTATGCAGATATCTACGCTTCCGACCGCAATGAAGAGATGAAAACTTTTCCTATTTGTGCTTCATGGAAAAACTATTCATCATGAATCGTTATTGTGAATAAATCGTTTCCATGTTTGCATAGTACACGGTCAAGTCGTTCTACATACAAAAATGTCTTATCATCTCTTCGGCTTTGTCTGCTCAGAGAGGGATTGGACAGTGGTATCGCGTTCAATTACTAATGCAGTCCCCATTACCTCCTTCGATACCTTATTTGCTTTGCATTAAAGATATGACTGCTCCTTATAAGCAGCAGAATATTAAAATTCCTTTAATTTGAAAAGGATGTTGTGTATGCATCAAAATGAAGCAGGAGCATCATAGTAACACTAAATTATTAAATAGTTTGTTTGATTTTGTACTTGGATTTAAATTCACAAGGCATGTTCACAAACAAGCCGAACGGGTGCATAAGTGGGTAAATGGGTTAATGTATAGGGGTGTATAGAATGCTTTTGGTGACACTACGATATTGATTCCATCTGTGCAGTTTGCCCGTCAATGTAACTGCTTCTCCTCCCTTTTCCTTACCTAGCATTCCTTTCTTCCTTACACATTTATACGATCGTACTCGCTTCCTGTTCTTCAGCCTACTCGGGATAGTCCTGCTCCCATCAAGCAATAATTCAGCGCAGATCTGTAATTTTGGCTCATGCGAATGTAAAGAAAATTTGACATTTGTCAAGGTGTCTAACATATTTACGGACTGGGTTGAATAGCAGTTTCAGCTTTTAGAACTTGTAGCGCCAGGAGATCATGCAAAATAGAACTTTTATTAAAAACTGTTGGTCGGACTGATTGTTTTTTAGTAAAGACAAAGTCGCGCTTGGGATGAGTTATTTTTTTGAGCTGCAGACTGTGAGCACCAAGAGAGCAATAACTTGAAATGATCTAAATGTTCCATGCATCCTTTTACTTTGCTTACCTCCGTCCTATTTGTCCAAACATCTATCTAATAGCAAAGCGTATTGTATTATGCTACAATTAGCACAGTCGTGGATTTAGACCCCAGGTAAAATTAAGGTACGCTATTTTGTGCTAAGCACTGTTAAGTAATGGTTTAATGGCTCTCTTTCTTCCTTATCATCAGGCACTTCTACCTCCATACAAGCTTAATGAATTCAACTCAATTTTCCTAGTCGCTCATTTAAAGCACAAATTTAATGAAGTCAACTTTCTAGCAATTTTTTTTATTAACTGGTAGCGTTTATCTATGATTTGTACCTGCCAACCGTTCTACCGTCCTTTTGACAATCTTTACTATTCATTCTCGCCTCATTGAAGCAGTTACATCGATCTCTTACTATCTATAAGTAATATTCATGGTACAGGGACCCAGCGATGTGTCTAGCAAGATCAATCAGTGATCTTCCACTTTGCTTACACAAACCAATGTTGCTTGCGCCAAATCGGTGATAATATCATCAGATTCGCTACCTCTCCCTAGTTGCGTTGTATTTGTGCAAACCATTGATTGCATAATTTGAGAAAACGTGATCTTATGGGGTATAGTCATTTGTTACTTGGCACGTGCTTACTCTTGTTCTTACCGCATTTATTTGTAGGTGCAATAAACGAAGATTCCTGTTGCCGTCACTACTCAATGATCCACTTTGTCGATGCACTGGAGACTAAATCTCGGGAGTTCATTTTAGCTAAAATTTTGCTCAAATGAAGAAATGTTTGTGCGATCTTGACCTGTTGCAGTTGTAGCACTTAAAAGCGCTAATATTTTGCCGAGATCACCTACAAAATCATCAGAGTGAGGAAAATCATCTTAAGTTCCCTTGTATTTGTTAATGCATCCTCTAAAAATGCTTGAACATCAGGATAGTTATGAGATTTGATAAAATGTTTAGCTTTAAGCCAAAAAGGTGCGTTTAATTGATAACAAATCACAAACATAAAAACGCTAACGTTTCAGGAAAACAGCTTGTACTATGTCTTATTAAAAGAATCAATGGGGTAGGCACCATGGCCTAATAACAACCAAAAGTCGACGTTTGGTTTGCTAGCGAGATCCTGCAATGGTAAACAGAAAAAGTGACAGAGTCGACGACAAGTGGATAAAAATGCAAATAGAGGGTCCCGAGTCAAGTAATGATGTGGCGAGTTGGCAATGAAGCTAAAACTCCTGAACATCCTGACCTCAGCTGCAGCACACATTTGTGTACTCAGTGAACCGAATGTATTGCAGACACAATTCAAAATCTAGCGCAGACATTCATAGATGAAGTGGATAAAAGTGCTGCAATATTGCGCATAAACATCAGGCCTTTACTCTTGGTATCGAATTCTCATTACTAAATCAGAGATTATCATTGACAGTGACCGGACTGCTGCAGGGCACTAAGTTAATATCTTTCGCACACAATCTTTGCTCTTCCGTTGCATGTGGGAATTTATTGGAAGAGACTGAGTAGAAGGAGATGAATTAACTTTAGTCAACAAAATCTTATCATTTGTGTTAAAAACTAAATTCATAAGAGAGAACATAATTTGAAGAATGACATGAAGAGGCAAGCATTCCCAGTGAACTGGAATCACATGCCTGTGTGGTTCAAAGTTTGACCAAACACTCAACTACGGCTCCTATGCGTTCTAATAACATTTTAGCAACTAAGCAAGCAGTGCTATCTTATCCTTAAAGGATATATCCACAGACTCAAGTAAAACCGGCAGCCATGCGTTCAAAATTAGATGCGAATTTTATACTCAATGCTGCTTTTCAAGCTGGTTAGTGTTATTTGTAAAGTTGGGCTTCTACTACGTCAACAAGAAGTCGAAGGTAAAATGCAAAGCTTCACAATGCGCAGGAAGGGTTGCGGCATAAAAATAGGGTTGTGCGCCATCATCACGTGACTGCGGTAAAAGTAGCAGAGAGCATAGAATAGGTAGCGATTGGGGCGATTTTCATCATGTGACTGCAGATAAAGTGGCCAGAGCACAGAGTGTTGGTTAGTGCCGATTTTAATGACGTGCCTGCAGTTGATGTCCGAGAGCATAGAATTTGTAGTTAGTATGTCGATTAACATTATGTGACTGTAGTTGAATTGGCGAGAGCAGAGAAGTTGTCGTTAGTAAATCAATTTTCCTCATATTCTCGCATGATGCAAGGTGCATGACAATACACATCAGGCTAATTCTCTTTTCTTGCCACTCCAACTGCAGTCGCATAATAGCGATTTATACACCAGAGTTAAAATCGCATTTCCTGTTCCCTCAACTGCATTCGCTTTGCGCCAGTCTGTACACCACGATCAAGTTCTCCTCCTACATCCCGATTCCTTGGTTCTAGTATCACCAAGTAATTGAGTGGCTATAACTTTAAATGGTGGTAGTAAGTGGAGGTATTTAATCATAACCATGTTTACAAGAGGCTCTTCTTTGTTCTGTAATAGATTATCTGCTCTAATTGCTGTGTGAATTTGATTTGCCAAACTCCAAATGTATTAGTTTTGTGGTGGCTCACCATATTTGGCAAAATACTTGTAGGAGACCTCTGGGAGGAAATACGGATACCTCGTAGTATGAAAGACAAGGAAGGGACTTTGCGCCTTGCCAAGTGTGCGATTATTTATTCGTGGCAAGGAGCGAAATCGGGAAGAACAAGTTCGAACGCAAGAGAAACACCGGAGAAATCGGACTCGTTTAGCAACCACCCAGGCGTACACCGATGCTTCTCCTATACGAGGCAAATGGTTGCAAAATTGTCGATTTCCTTAATGGCCTCTCTGATAGCACCTATAATGAGAAGATGAACACCATAACTAAGAGGAACACAACCCTGTTACTTCTTGCCGATGATTTATAGGATTGCCTGTTGCTTTCACTGATAGTTGAAAGTGGTGGAAACAGACGCTAAGAAGACGGCTGTCATGGAATCAAACGGGCTTTGTGATTTTCAAACAATGCCCTCCGGACTCTGGTAATGTTGCCGCCGACTTTCAACGCTTGATGCAGATAGCACTATTTGGTTTTTTCTAATGTACAACATACTCTGCTTCCATAACATCCAAGAGCACGGAGTCAATCTTGAATTAGCGTTGAATTATCTGCGAGATGCAGAGTTGGACTTAAAACCAAGGAGGTGCCATTTTCTTTACCAAATCATCAACTTCTCATGGCAAATAGTCTCATTAACTAATATGTTAATCACCAGAATCCGTACAAAGCACGTAAGTTTGGCCAGTTACCGCATTTGCCCTGCTAAAGTCCTTGCTAGAATTGCTATCCTCCACATAAAGCAACCGCAAAGCGGGCGATGAGAGAATTTACAGTGGGAGGACGAGCATGACGAGGTGTATAATGAGCCAACGCAAAGAATCTACTCCGCACAGATCCATGCTTTACCTAACTTCGAGGCCAACGCACTACCCTTTGTAATGGGTACATACGCCAGTGATGTAGCCGTAGGTGATGTACCTCTCCAAGGAGGTAAATAAGGAAGAAAGACGGTCTTCGCCTACACAAGTTTGATGCTTAGCTAAATAATTAAGGCAGAAATGGGCAATAGAACTCAGGCTTTCAATACCCCTACAAAGTCCGTACCATTGATTAAATTAGGCGATCCACCCTTTTCAAAGTAAAAAGGCGGCTTACGATGATTTGGTAAGTGTGCTACAATTTTGGCCTTGAGTGCTACTTGCTCTTCGTTAAGCTCTTCAGTTCTTTTTAGGTGACAGTAGGATAAAGTTCACAGACGCAGAATTATCAGGGAACATTTTGCTAAAAGTGCGACGCTTAATGACAATTGCCAGATTAAAGTGGTGGTCCATGCCAAATTTCCTTAAAGAGCGGTTCTCTCTTAGTGAGGTGGTGGATCAGTCAGAATAACAAACGCTGGCTTTGCGTTCTATAACTCAATCGCAACTCGTTCTTTGCTTTCTTAATTCCCTTAGTGCTGGCTTATTCTACCCAAATGTGCAGAGTAGTACGTTTCCCATCCTACCACCATGATTGCTCCCCCACCCTTCTCCAGTGGAAAGGATGGACCATTTTCAACCATTTCTAACTGTCTGCCATTTGAGAAGTTATGCTGGTGAGAAGCTGGTTTGGATGACACGAATCAATTCCTACCTGAAGGCGTCAGTCAACTATTTAGCCAGCAAGCTGGAAAAGAGCTGCTTCCTGCAACATCCAATTCTTAGCGTTTAATTGCCTAGAGAGGTCGACAATAGAGAACTCAATGTCTGAGTGCAGGAACAATGCATGTTTGTCACCACCGATCTCATATACGCTATCCTCTCCGCCTGTCAACAACTATCCATCTGCACGGCAGATTATCCACCTGCTCACGCGATCAATCGTTTGTTCTCCTGCTCACCACCACTTCTCCCCTCGACCACTGTGAATGTCAAAATACCGATCTGCCGCACGAGGGAGGCTACTTGAGCGCATTAAAGGAACAAGGGTACGTCAGAAGCATGCTGATGGGTTCTCACCTCCAGTACAAGCAACTGCACACCTGCAGCACGCACAGCCAAGCACTGGTTTGCTGTTTGACCCGAAATCTCCATCAACTACCCAGCACTACCTGCCTACACCGTGTCGTTGCCCTCACTAGTAGAACAAGCGAAGACAAATGTTATGTACGATGTGGCGTTAAAGTGACCGTAAGCGCATTCACACAGCATCCGCCGCAATTTCCCTCCCTCTGTCCACCCTTCGACTACAACGTCTCCTGGGCATCAAGGCCTTGGAGAGGAGCATTCTCCTGGCATTTGAGGCATGGTCCATGTATGCGGTAGTGACGGCCTTGAGCTTCACGTGCCCAGTGTGAGTGATGGGGTCGCGATTAAGGGCCACTAAGAAAACCTTGAGCTCACTGCTGATCTCGCCCCAAACGAGCTCATTTATTTTAAACACTAATCGGTAACTTGAAAAAGGGGTCAAAATGCGTGCAAAGATTGCTTTTGACAAAAAATAAGTCTGACAGATTACTCCCATCAATGTTTGCATTCACAATGTGTTGATTGCGTTACTATCGACAGTCACCTATGGTGTTTTATAAAGAACAAAAACACAAATTTCACAAAGGCGACAACACTTAGTCGATAAATCACAGTGTAAATAAGGAAAGGAAATAGAATGGTGAGAAGTCAAAAAAACGCCTGCTCTTTAACGCTTTAACTGATATGATCCGTACTGAGCGCAGGTCGAGTATGAACTGCCAATGCGCAGAGAACGGACGAAGGATAAGGGAGTTATACTACGGTCAAGGGAACAGGAAAATAATGAAGGATAGGGAGAAAAGGGCTTGATCTGCTTCTGTGAAAACATGCAGTCTCTCCCATGTTCATTTCTTCTTGACAATATTTAACGCGGGGACTAAGAGCAGAGGATCAATCCATCGGTCTCGAGTCGCTATTCGGTTGCTTTGAGAGAAGACGAGTACTTGAATCCAGAGAATCGACGCTTCCAACAGCGCTGCGTAATCTTCCTGGGACGAGGAGTCCCGTCAGACGAGATGGCAGTTCCTAGAGACCGTAAAATACATGCGAACGCCTAACCAACGCTGACCAACGGGGCAGAGTTTCGTAGTTTCATTAGCTTGGAGATCTACTACAGGCGCTTCGTTAAAGGCTAAGATCGCTAGCCCCTGCATAAAGTGACCGAAAAGCTGGCAAAACATTTTAAGTGGGAGGTCGAGCACCACAAAGCGTCAGAGGAACTAAAATAAAAACTACTCCGCAGCGTTCCATGCCTTACCAAACTTTGAGGCCTGCCACCTCGCACTTTCCCAAGGTGGCGAAAAATAAAGAGAACATGTCATCACCTACGCCAGTATCAGACTTGGCAACAGTATGAGACGGAAAATTGCAACAGGCCGTGAATTGTTCGCCACCTCCGCAATGGTTAGGCACTTCACACTACCTGATAGTGAGACAGCTCATAATGAGAACAGATTTTCAAGCGCTGACTTGCTTAGAATCAGAGAAGTAGATGAACCGTTCAGTTGCGCGATGGTTCGAGGAACTGCAGCAATAAAAATTTACAGTTTAGCACAGAAAAGAAAATTCGCAGGACAATGCGAAAGTACTATACTGCAAAACACTCATGGCTACAATGAATGGTGATATAGTGAGTAGGCTTCTTTTGAGCAGGCCCAATATACATTGCTATAGAAATACGCAAATTAACGATCCTGATACAGCCCTGACATACGATGAGTTTTCGACATCATCCCCTTAGGTCTATAGCTGACGAGACAAATTTGACTAGCAAGGCAGCAAGTGGAATGTAGCCAAAATGGTTATAATTCGCCCTAGTAGTCAAAGGTCGCCATGTCTACCAAGCGCTTAGTAGTCGCAGGTTCGTCACTGCAAACAGTTCCCAGAAAGTTGCCCGGGCAAATAGACCATGAAAGCAAAAGACGGTAGAGACCTCGAGCAAACAATACTTGTTACCCTTTCTTGTTAGCAAATTGCGGAGCTTCTGTCAAACCTACATCGCATGCAGCAGTTTTGAAAGGTCTTACCTCACAGCAATCGCGTCAAATTAAAATCAACTATTTTATGCTCGAATTCGCTGGAGAGCGCTTTGCTGATGGCAAAGTAATGGGCTAGTCAGTCCAATTCTCGCTTGCGTCGATCAATGCAACGCTGTCCTCGGGGATGTCCTTTTAAACAACATTCACGCTGCACTTACACCAGCGTACTTTATCGAGGCAAGGTGGCAAACTTCAAACAAAGCACATCAGTACTAGTAGACCTTCTTCTTTCCTTCCGTCTCCCTCACGTCACTGTGAAGCACAAAGACAAACAACGCCTGCTTACAAGAAGCCATCTCGAAGCACCTGTCACCGACCCAATCAGAAGAGGTTAATCACACAAATAACCATCGCACGCTTGCATACGCACTCCACCAACTTCTACCATTCATCTTGCTCCCCATCGTTTCAACCATCGTTCCTCCTTAGTGCCTCACTCCCGCTTCGTTATCTACTCACCTACGTTCCACTTCTCCAACCTCACTTCCACCGCCTCCATTCCAATCTCTCTGTGACTTTTCAACCTTCCATTGCATAGTTTAAAAGACGTCAAAGGGCCAACGCAGATAGGAATTCTAGAACTTGGAAGTAATTTATGTCACCACCTTCTCCTTCTCTCCTGCTTCATCTTAAACTCCACTTCACTCAACTCATTTACGTGTGCTGTCGTTCTAGCATTGCCGCAACTAGTGTATTTCACTTATCAAGGTAAACCGTGAAGAACGCCTTCGAGTATATCGATTTTAAGAGACCTACATCCCTACATACTTCACTTTAGTACATGGCTGGAGAAATGGGTACACGAAAGTATTCTGGAGAATGTGGAAGGAAAGGGACAAGGAATAAGGGACAGTGCCACAGCACTGTGCAGAAACATCCGGTTATGACCCTTCTCCATCCTCCCCTCTACTTATCTTCTGTGGGCGGCTAATCTTCGCCTCTAACACAAATATTCTTCCGAGTTAGTCGCCAATGGCTTTTTCCCCAAAAAAACAATAGAAATGGAGAGCTGACGCAAAGTAGTCTGGAAAAGGCAGCGCATTTAATTCAAAGCACATTGGCATTGGTGGTCAGTCTTATCCTCCTTCGCCGACAATACATGCGCCATAATGCATAGAAATCGGCTCAAGTATAAAAGACACGGAGGGAAGTGATGTCTGCTCCCACAAAAGCACCCACAAGGGGTGACGCCTAAGTTCAACACCGGACGGCGCTCAGAGATCTCGCGACGACACGTGCCACTAGTCGATTTGCTCGTGTGGTTTCAAAATGGTCCATCGCACAACAGAGTCGGACATGATTGACTGCGTATTGTTTTGCATCCTGCTGCTTATCTTCCCTCGGGGATTCGCCTCTTTAATAGTTTACCATTAATGCCTCTCCTCTGCTTCGTTTTCCTTCCCATTAAATATTCTGTCATTTTTTGCTTCTGGCGCCTCTCTTCACCTACACATCACTCTCAATCGCCCATCCAGCCGCTCCGGAGAGGTCAAAAGGCCAAAGCGGATATCAACAGTAGAAATCGGGGTAAGTTATGCAAATAGCTTCCCTCCTCTCTTCTCTTGCATTAATTCATTTGCGTAAGTCATTTCAATATTATTAAATCTGGTACCCATTGTAATTTCATAAATAGGCAATCTATCTTTGGCATATTTGAGTATGCTGCTGAAAAAGTTAAGACTCCTGTCAATAGGTCAATTACCTCAAGTGCTACTCAGTTAGATGGCTGGATGAGTGGGTAGGTGAATCAGTTTAGGTGTAGATGGGAGAAAGAGGGAAAAATGCAGAATACTGCACCACGGCACTGTGCAGGGTCAGCTTTGCCCTTCTTTCAATCATTCCTTTGTCTCTTCCAGATGCGCATTCATGTGAATTAGCAGTGCAAAAAGCAATTCTGCCAGGCAGAGGAGTAGAAACAGGCATCAAAAATGTGACGTTGCCTGACTAGTAATCCTTAGGGGTGAACCGCCGACTTCTCCAATCAACTCCTACCCCGCACCACGCTTACTTTGCGTTTCACTTCCATGCCCTTACATTCACTCAGTAAGTAGCACCAATGAGATACATGATGAGGTAATAATAATAACTTGTTCAATATGTGTATTCTACAGCAGGAGCACTCCAGCACGGTGTGCAGGACCAGAATTGATCAATGAAAGTCCAATACTACTACCACTGTTACTGCTACAGCCTTCCACGCAGACACTTCTGAGTCGCCGAGATACCGCCCTATTTCTCTGAGTAAGACAAACAAATAAACAAGTAAACAACCAAACATAAACTCATGTCGAAGCTGAACCCGCGTTCAGGAAATCAGTGAGGTCGGACTTCCTACACTACATCATCGAGAACTGGAATTTTAGCTAACACGGTGGAAATCAAACATGCTTATTCGAAGAACGACCAGAACAATCGTAATCAACAGATCAAAGTACCCTACAACAGCATAGAAGTGCGTAGGAAGGAAACTGATGAGCAAGCACCCATAAATAAATGGGTATCTATCAGTGAGAAAATAATGAATGAGTAGAAAGCTCTTAACAAAGTTAAAGGTCTATTCATCAAATTAGGCCCCATTACCCAAAACTCATACCTATTAAAATAGCGAACCTTTTAGAAACAACCAAAACAATCTTGATTATTCGCTAGAAATGTTGCGCAGTTAAAACACCAACTCGAGCAAGTAGTACAAATGGAAAACAACAAGTCTTGACAGCAACTGCTGCTACTTCTTTAACACTTTTTGTATTTAAGCAGTTAAAGGAGGCAGACACATATACATGTATATATGCACACAATAGGTTCTTAATCGCAAGAAAACCTTGAATAAATGTCAGGCAGCTGGGTTGGTTATAACTCTCCTTAACTAAGTTACGCATCATTATTAGAAGTCAACCTTCAGCAAAGGAGCTAACCACTTCTATAATTATCAAAACAATCATAATTTATTGTCTGAAGCATTGTAGAGTGCAAAAAATGCAGTTGTAGTTGGAAAACAAAACGCCCTAATGGTCACATTATGAAGCTTTTGCGTTTACTCTAGCAATTAAGAGTGAAAAGGAAGAAAATCAGTATTAAAATGACCTGAAACCACAAATACTGAACTTGTGACCAGAAAGAAGCATTGAATACCTACCCGACTGATAGGGAACGAGGATCCCTAAAATGCACACCACTTACGCGCTCAATATACAAAATTAACCAATCACCTCAGTGTATACTTGATAAAACAAACAAGCTTTTAATTTTTATGCTTTATCCTTAAGTTTAAGGCTGCTGGTGCTAAGATTTGTCCTCGGTGTTATATATGAAGAGCAAACATATTACAAATTACAAATTACAAAGCATGCAGCAATGAGAAACTCAGCAGCGATTCGCAAGGATATAAAAACAAATGAAACTATTTATGAACAATAAAAAAACAAAATCACATTTTTCAAAAAGGCAAAAGTTTTCTTGCTATTTATTTTTAGGTTTTAAGTTATATGGAGCGTGCTTTGTAGGTCAGGACAGGACGACAATATGAACCTGGTTGCGGAGCAGCGTGTTGGCTCCTAAGGGCGTGATCTATCCCTGTTTTGAACTCTCCTACAAGATCTTTATGTGCCCACTCTCTCGTTTATCATAAAGATGTCGAAGCGTGTTTAGACTTTTTAGTAGCATGGGCGGTAAGAGAGAAGAGGAGGAACGCTCTAGATCCGTTGCATAACATGACTGACGTTTAAACTTATAAAAGTCCATTTCTCGTTTCGAATCGCTGTAAATTTTTAACAGTTAGCTTTTAACTATGACTTTTTTTAACTTTATATTTCGATTAACTACAACACAAAGGACGGTTAAGGTTACGAACGAATAACTGGCTTGTGTGGTTTGCTCCACGTTTGCTTTTGCGTTTCTTCTATTTAGAGTTTGCCGATTTTTCAAAGCTTCTTATCGCTCCACTACTTCTTTCCTCTCTTTTTGCTCTTTCTATCTTCCATTTATTCATTTATTCACTGCAAACATCTTCTTTTATTCTTTTCCTCTTTTACCGCTCCTAAGTCCTCCTTCTTTGCTTTCACACACACGCACACCAGCTAGCGGCAAAATAAAGTTCCTTTATTCATGACAGAAAAACAAACAGGAATCTCTGTTACTATCAAGCACCCCAGGGTTTGATGCATAAACCATCCCTCTTAAGACGCGCCTCCGTACTCTAGAATGCCATGCATGAGGACCCCAAAGGACCAGACATCAGCTTTAGCATTTGGCTGGTAGCTGCTCATTATTGCCTCTGGTGACAACCAACAAAAAGGGAAGCACCTGGAGGGCGATGAATGAAGCAGAAAGAAAGCAAATCACAAATTAACGCTTCAGGTCGATAGAGGAGGCGTTTATCTAATGGGCACATAAAGACCAAATGAAACTAGACTTTGGTAAAGCCTCAACTAAAGCCAAGGATTTCTTACTCGAAGCTAGTGAGCGTCATGGAGCCACTCTCGTCTTTATCACGTTCGACACTCGCAAATCGCCCTCCATCACTTGCCTTATCTTTAGATACCTCTCATCCATTACAGCCATCCAATCAAACAAAATACGTGCAATCCTATTATTGTTGACTGACTAATCTATCTATTATTGCAAAAATGCCTTCTCGAGGGCAAGTTACACGTAACTTCAGTGGATTAAGGCAGAGGCCGAAGAACGTGCAATATGCGTTGATGCGAATGTCTTTGCATAATCTTTTTCTCCTCAACAAAGGCTTCAACGTTTAAGCCGTTAAAACTCTACTTCACTACTGCCCTCAACTAGCGTGTGAGATCCGGACAGAATGTAATGAAGTTGCCCCTTACAACTTCCCCCTCCGGTTTCAAGTCCTCTTAATGGGTTGCAGGAGCCGTTGCACATAGACGTGCCTTAACGAGACCCACCAGAAAGGTGAGAGGTCATGCTGAGAAAGAGAAAGGGAATCGAAGAAAAAGAACAAAAAGAATGCAGAAAAGACTGATCAGATCTACTGTCAATATGAGGCGGAATTCAGAATACCGACTGTTACTAATATGAAGTTGTCGCTGCAAGATTTTACGCTCATGTCAAGCTTTAGCATCTTAGCTACAAACTGTTTCAGGGATCTTTTTGGGATTATGACAACAGCGAGCTATGGTATTCGTTTTATTTGCCATCATTAGGTCAACCGGTTCTTCTTCATTTAGGCAAGAGGAATGGTGCCACTGGCATGGTATTGAGCAAAAGCGCAATCTGATAAAATATAGCAATCTGTTGTAAAAATGCTGTAAGGATCATTTCATATGCTCAACCCAAACGCATTTCGAGTTGAATGCGGTGACTGCCGGCGCATGCAGTCCACGTGGCTGGCCATGTTTAGGCAACTGAGAAGCGCTTCGTCTGACATTTCCTTAGCTCTTGAGTGTCTCCACCCGATTTAAGTGTTACAAAGGCGCCTCTGAAGAATGATCAAATACCACAAGTCACCCAGTCACGATTTCTTTGATGTCTGCGTCTGCTTAGCCATGACGATTGTGATTGGGCTGTGAGCTGTGCCAATCACATGACGCGTGCTTATTGGAGGGCACTCATCCAACCAGGATTTGCCAGAGCCTCGTGCTTCTTCTCATTCGTTGGCGACCTCACACTCTAGGAAATGACGCACAGCACAGGCTCCGGTGTGGACAGGTTTGTGTGTGAGCAGTGGCGTGAACAGTGGTGACAGCTCCATAGTGATATGTGGACAGCACAACTGTAGTGCCGTAGAGGCGCCAATGCTTTGACCATTGACTGACAGTATATTGATGCCTGTAAGACCTAATCAACAAGTTAGGAATGTTCTCTCCAGTACCTATTGTCCTTATCATCACCCTTACCATCAGGAAAATAGTTTTGTAAAATTACACAAGACCCCGCAAGTGTTCCCCTTCGACACAAATTATTGATTCCCATATCAGTGGAGCAATGCCTAACAGAACTAGTGCTTTGTAGCTGAGACGACAACGCCTATCAATGTCACCTATGGCGGCACAATGAGGTGGCAGTCCTGTCTCTGATTTCTTCAATCATAGACGTCAGGTGCGAATGTCTTTGACTTGAAATTGCAGATCGACGAGTTGTTCACAATTTATGTGAGGAGGATTCTGCTTCCTATCTACTTCTAAACCTGCAATGCTTTCCAACAGTTGAGATTTGATGTTAAGTGGAACGTGCCTTTCAGTCCCTTCTCTTTGTATCCAAAATGTCCTTCGCTGTGCCGATCCCCAACGGATCCTATGTTAAGTGGACTGGCAAGTAAATAGGTGAATGAACAAGTAGGCGAATGTGGCTGGACGCAAAACAAGTTGGCTTCAAGTGGCCATCAAAACGCAAAATAAATCCAATTTCGAATGAAGCATGCAGCCGCCATACACTGACGTGTTATTAACCTCACTGGGATCGGTTGTGCAAACCCTCTCACAGGAACCCAGTCAGCAAAATTGGGACTGATCGGGGTGGAAATGAGCCCAGAGAGGCGGAACCTGGGTCTCCAGAACCTTCCAAACAACACTCAATTGAATGGACATGCGTTATTGAAGACTCGCTGGTGAGTGCTTGCTCTTGTGACTGAAATCAAAAGCGCCGTCTTGACCTTCAGGGAGAGACTTCAGTAGATTTGATTGCTCAAGGATATAATAAAATTTTGCTATCTATCTTCAATAGACCGACACCACAACCACTTTATCGAAGATAGGGTAGCGGGATGAGCCCCTTGCAGGTGTTTCGGGGAAGGAAGAGGATTCTGTTGAGTGCACCTGAGTGAGCGCGTGTGCGATGCATCAACAATGAATATGATGCAGGCAATCCCATCGACAGAATCACTTTGGAATGCACCATTCAAGCCAAAACCAATGAAACAGCCCAGTTTATTTAAGATATTAGCTGCCTAGAAGATAATGTTTGCAAATACTGACTTGCCTTCACCGCGAATAGAAACACAAAGGAGAGTTGCCGCATGCTTATGTCTCCAAAACCCTTCAGCCATCTAGACTTACAACCAGGCTCGCTCCTCTGGCTATCTGTAAGCTACTCACGGACTCAACAAGACTCTTCTTGCACACCACTCTGCATTACAGAATGGGTATTATATTAGACGTTCATTAAGACTCCAACCACGCATACACATGCCTAATTCGAAGCAGTCACTACTGCCGAATTCCAATTATGGACCTCGTGCAAGCGCATCACCTAAGGTTAGTAACGATGGCAGATTTCATGCAGATTGCAGTCGTCTTTTACTATCCTCACCATCTGCAGACAGCATCGCAATGAGCGTATAGAAGTTCCACTCAACGCTTTTGCCCCTTCAGCCAACACTCCTTCCTCCATTGCACCATTGACGGCGTGCCAATTTGCCATTTTTCACTGACACCGTGAGGTTGGTCTGTGAGGCGCCTCTGGACCCATGATCAGTGCATGCGCTACTCGAGCACTCTCGGCCGATTCGAGCACCTGTCTTGGCTTTACTCTGGGGTGAACGCCTGCAAAGTGCCCCCCATAACTACATCATTGAGCAAGGAAAACAATCCATTAACACTAAATTAAAAAGTCAGGAATGAAAATACACAGAGCACTATGCAGTATAGAATCGAAAACGCCTCATAAAACGGCAGAATAAATTAAACAACAACACGATGTAGAAGCTTCTTATGCCTCTACATGAAAGAGAACCAAGGTAGCGCGCGAAAAGAAGAGGTCAGAAGCGATAATAGTTCTTCTATCTTTTCTTCTCCAAAGAGGCGGTTATTTGCGAAAATATCTTTGGCAAAGTGTTTTTTGATTATAAAAATCAAAGGTTTTGGCCCTTAGCCACTCATGATATAAATATTATAGTCTTCTTGGGGATGATTTGATGCATATCTCAGAACTAAGGTAGGCTGCGTAACGACTATCCGCATCAGTTATAGGGAAATTAATCTAAGGACAGCATTTTGTTGAGACAGAATAGCACCACTAGTCCGGTAGACCTCACGATGCTTTCACTGGTTCGACAATGCAATCTTCGCAAAAATGCAACTAATCACTTGCAGCAGTGCATGCGTGGCTTGAGCGCCATTTCTGCCAGTGTTGCCACTGCCACCTCCGACGCTAACATGGGAGTCTCTTACCTGTTGGAACTAAGCCCTCTACAGCAATCAAAGATCCGCACGTTCCCTAGCTTCCATGTCTGCCCCTGTCCCCAACTTTTCCTCTGACACTCTACTCATTCTGCAAAACCGCATTCATAGTTGCGACCGCCTCCAAGACATATTTTATGCGGTTTTAGAATGCTTAATGGCCTTTATTCATGTACATTCGCCTACAGTTTAGCAAGAAGCACTCTTCACTGGGCTGGATGATTTACCGCAACTCAACATACCCGACAAAGTTCTTGCTCAATTGCTGTGTTTTGCAAGCTGTTTGCCCGCACGCACTGCTGGCCAAGTTGTTGAATGCATGAACGGTTATGCCTCTGCGTTTCTACACAATGGACATACTGCATAACTCCTTTACATTCTATCTAGAAATTAAATAGCTGGCTGGATTTTTGCCTGTACGCTTGCCTGTCTATTCGGCTGTTTGTTCAATACGGAAGCTGGTTGTTAGATTGATTGCTTACCCACATTCAGTAAATGTGCTTTTGACTGTGTAGTTGATCAACTATCTGCCATCCCAGCCTAGTTGTTTTTTATGCATAGCTAAATCATTTGATAATTATTTAGATGCACCTACACAATTGCAGTGTTTTATGTCAAAATAGGCAAACTGCGCATCGGCCTCAACCACAATGTCAGATTTCAGAACAGGAATGGCTACACGCAACTATAGAAGAAAGCAAGCAGCTGAGCACAACACAGACCCTATCTGGACCAATGGAGATTAGAGGAGGCGCACATATATACCTCAGCAGTTTCATCTCCCCTTACAAAAACAAGCATTTTCAGCATCGATGGCACTGGTATTGTTCGATGCAAACCATAACAACCCCCTTTTCTTAAGGAAAGATTCAAACAGCTGAATTCCAGCTGCTGAATCCTAATGGCGACTTAATTTTTTTCAAAATTACGGAATTGGGAGTGGTTGTATATTTGTGCTGACGCAAATTTCCTTGCCACAGTGATTTCTAGAAAAATCAGGCGCACCGAAATTGCCAGCTTTTTAAACTACAAGTACCACATGCAGTTACAGAAGGAAACAGTAGTCCAAGTTCAATTTCATATCAATTTTGGATCAAAAAGGGGGAAGCGACAATGCTAGTTTATGCCCATGCTGAAAGCATTTATAAAGTGAGCCATGCATCTGGTTTTCAATTTGGATCAACGCTGGTCACAAAAGAATTAGATTGTTTGAGAGTGCACAATTGTGCATTATCAATTTTCCGTGCCATTCTAGGCACCATCATCATCAGGTTATCACCAGTTTTCGTATCGAAATCACACTCATTACATTTTGATCATTCCAACCTACAAAGCATTTTAAGATAGAACTGCAAGATGCATGAACGAAAGTAAACTTAAGTTTGAGTAATTTATTAGCTAGATCTTGATTGGAATGGAAAATATAGAACAGTTAAATGCTCACGCTTTTCTTGCCTGTAATTGTTTTACTATGGACCTGCCTTTCTAGCGCCGCAACTAGCCAGCAGATTAAGACGCAATAACGTAGAGCGCAGAACACTAGGGCTAATTTGCTACTGCGTTATATGTGCATGGTCCTAAGCACGGACTAACCGAAACCATCCATTAAAACCAAAGATCATTCTGCTCTCTTCCCTGGTGGTAAATAGGGCGAGCAGTTCTTATGCGGTTAAAAACTTTCGCCTTTGAGCCTCTAAAGCTTAAAACTGCAACACTGTAGCTGTTGGATAACCTCAACTGACCACTGCTGTAAATGCGGTCTGCTGATGTGGCTATTGCAGCCATTTGTATAAAGCGAGCCTCACTGTGCATTAAAAAGGAATATCTTGCAAAAAGAGTAGGGTCAAATCGTCCAGTGAACATCTATTTTTGATCAGTGCGTGAGAGTAATGATAAGAAACCATGAAGTGCACACACTCTTACCCGAGATGCATGCAAAGAAGTGACAATAGCGGAATCTTGATTTTCGAATCATTTGTTAAGTCGCTCATACTAAGCAAATTATACTCCAGTCAGACGAGATGCATTCTTGTGGAATTCAGGACCGAGAATATCACTTTTACCAAATAATCCCTGGCAATGAGGTTTTATTCTACTGGTTTAAATATGACACCTGAATTCACCGGAATAATGGCGTCGTAATACAGCAAAGGATCCAAATTATTGAGGCGAAGAAAGGCGAATGCCGCCAATGACCCTGAAAACGGTGAGAAAATTAGTTAACTTGAAAACTAAATGAGTAAGTTCATCATAGTTTTTTAGTAAGAATTTGACCCAAATCGTGACTATATTTTGGCAAAAAATTTACTCGTTTACATTCTTAATTACTCGCGCCTTCAAGGGAATGCTACAACAACGTCTCCATCCATTCTTCCCAACCATCACCTTTTTAAATCCTGTAATGGATCGCCGTTACTTCGTTACAGACATGACCCACATCTTTGCTCATTTTGCAATGCTATAGCGCATTCCAGGCACCCTTTTGCACAAATCTCTACGTGTGATATGAAATGATGCAAAAGGGCGATCTCGGATACATCTGCACGAATGGCTATAGCGTTTATTAGTGAGACAATTTCTTGTACTTTTTTTAGCACCTGAGTACTGAATGCACGTGCTTTTTAAAAGATATTTCCTGCTTTGTATTGAATAGTCAAACGAAGAGGCGACGACACTCATTCCACTGCATTCTCTAATGCCAAAGCTAGATCACAAAATCGGTCAAATTTCACTTAATGACGCATTCATGGTGGAGTCAGCATCTTTTAATGATACCTATTTTCCCTTTAAAAGGCGTGGTTTACAATAGCTGGAATTGGGCGTCTCATAGTTAATGTTACAACTTTACGAGTGTGCCAACACAGGAACATCCTCACTAAAGATGGACTGCCATTCCTTAAAAGCGAGTGCTTAGTCCACAAGTAGCGTTTATAGGCCTTAAGATTTTGCGATTATTTTTTCAAAGTGAGTGAATATCTCTTGATTCTGCCAAGTGAGGGCAGTGATGCTAAGACCGCAAGAGAAGTGAATTTTACCGCTGCAATTTCTAGCTATTGGTAAGGCTTTCTACTGGTAGCAGATGGTGGAACGTCCTTGCATACGTCTTCTCCTTATTTGGTTATTGTTCAGTGTGTGTAAGTCCTCCGTTTTCGTGAAAGAAACATGGGAGCAGAAGTTGCAATCCAAAATACTGTGGTAGTCATTCGATGTGGTGAGCTGTGGAGACGGAATCTGACCGCACGTGCCTCTATTTTAGGACTGCATGGCTTGCATTCTACCTAATGTAGTCGATTAGAGTCAAATTAGATAAACTTAGCAGCAACCAATCTTGTCTATTAGTCTAATAAATGCATTTTATTTCATTGGTTGCAAATAGGAACCGGTACCCATAAATTTATTGCGTAGACAACAATGAACAAATATTTGCATCTGTGAAGGTATATTTAACCTTGTGAACAAAGTGTCAACGCTAACTATATGCTATCAAATCGGGGTGTGTGTGTTGTGTTTTCACGCAAAGGCGCTACAGATTTGATCCTTAAATAGAAGTAAGTAACGATTAACATGAGAAGAGTTGCTTGCGTTCCCTCCAAGCCGGTTTATCAATTTTTATGATTTTGGCTGTAAATGCACCTGTAGGTGAGCTAGTTTTGCTGCCGGTATATTAATGACCCAAGGCCATGTGGACGAATTGTCTAACTTTTTAACGAGCACTGAGTTGGCTAAATTAATTAACGTTTTTGTTGAAATAGATCATACAATACAAATAGACCTGAAAACAATTAGGGGACTTACCTGGTGTTTGTCCCGTTTTCATGCGAATTTTCTGATCACTGAGTGATTTTTGAGAGACTTGAGTGTAAATGATGAATTGAATATCGAGATTTCCCTTAGGACTTGTTTTACAGCTCCACTTGCCTCTTGGCCACTCATGGCTGATTTTCTGCAACGCGTGTGGTGGAGAAAAGACCCTTTCCTCGCTGACGCCTGTAAGCGTGAATTTTACTGCCAGCGAGTTAGTAAACAAGCTACGTCAACACTTTACTTACATTGAGGTTGGACTTATGATTTATACCATCAATTGGCATTCAATTCGCAACGACGATTTCCAAATAAAACCCATCCCCTAGCGTTCAAGTACTTCTGGGCAGTTGATTCAAGGTATTGCTGTGATGGTGAAACTTTATTGGATGCATTTTCTATTATTCTTTTCATTCTCCTCTTCTGTGGTCGAAACCACGTAATTTGAAAAGAGAAAAGGAGCCGCCGCGTTGTTGAGTTTATGGTGGATTTGATGCATCAGATGGATGTACATGTATTTAGCCAATGCAGAACAATGCACCCCTCTAACATTCCTGATGGATATTTATCGTTAATTGCAATTCCGATGAGAGTCGATTCCACTAGAAAGTAAATCATATCATACGGTGAAAAAGACCACCCGCGGTTTAGTGGCTGTATACACTTGGCTTCCTTTTGCAATAATTGTACAAGCATTTGCGCTAATCATGTAAGATACAGTAAAATTAACATAAGCAAGCTTGGTTTATCGGGCCGCAACTCTTGTCTCCTGATTGAAGTGAGGCGTCGACGCAACAGACTTTTGTATGGCCCCTTCTGGTCATTTAACTTGTGGCTAAACACCCCTAACTTCTAATGCGTTTTAAAGCCGTCAAACATTTGGATATTCGACGGCTTGTCTTCATTGTGCCCACTTCTAAGTAAAACTGGTCAAGTTAAATCTCATAGGAGTAACACTGTTAGGTCATTATTATCGAAGCAAAGCTCGCAAGAATGAAGCAAGCCTAATGCACTTCTATATTCGCCACCTGGGTGTTGTTTAATAGGAGGAGTCACGATGCCGCTATGTGAACACGAATAAAGTGGTGAATAATGGATTTCTTGTTTCATAGATACCCAAAGTAAATATGAATCATTCACGAAACGCAGGATACGAACCAAGTTATTGCACACATATGAGTCAATTGATCATCGACTAAACAACGCGAAATTTCAGTGAAAAACTACCCGCAGAGAAGTATAGGCTACTGCAGAGACCGCAAATCTTAAGGCAGGTTCACAAACTTAACTACCAATTGCAATGTACTGAGCATTGAAGATAACTCAATCATGATGCTTGCATTTTACCCATGTTTTAGCGCTGGGAATATCGCTACTGATAAAATTGTGGAGGTACGCATTGCAGCCACATGCACTGGCCTGCCGATGTTCAGTGTATTAACTATCTTGGTGCATTTAAAATGCTGCTTTAATCTCCCATCGATTACACAGCCACATTGCAGAACGAGTTGTACTTTAGCTCGTAAGTCAGCAAAAGGTAGAAGTCCACAGAGTAGCTAGCTTGATTAGGTCCGCGTGGCTTTAACTTAGGCTTGCTACAGCCCAACTCAACAAAGCGATCTAATGATCAACGTAGCTAAGTGAGATGTAACTGCGGTGAGGCGATTTCCTGTTCTCATCATCATCTACTTCGACTACTCATAAGAAACAAGATAAAACCATCAATAGGCAGACATATGGAACATTTTCTGGCAAAAAAGACCTAAGATGATAAATTCGTCTAAATTTGATTAAATTGTGCTTAACTGAACCACGAGCCGCCATTAGCAATTAATTTTAGAATTCAAACGTTCCATGTTGTTGACCGATTTAAGGACCTCAAGGAAACCGCCAACAAATTGCACCAAAAACTACCATTCATTCAAATTACAATCTTATGTGGACTAGCAACATCCCACAATTTATTCAATGGACATTTCCTTATTCTTCAAATAAAGACCTATAGCATTACTTCCAACTCTAGAGACGCACTTATCATGCAGATATCTACTTGATTTATCACGATCTAAGCAGCGGGATTCACCCGATAATTTGCATTTAATTATTTTCCAGTCCGCCAACAAAGGTTTTATGCTGCAAATCAACCTTCATTTTGGAAATGCAACGGCTGTGGAGTGATGCGAAATTTGCAGAATTAGAAACATTCTTCCTTACTTCGTGCGAAATGCCTATTTTAGCCCGCGCGAAGTGCTAACTGAAGTAGTCTTAGCTTAGTGATCCTTCGGACCACTAGCTGCTCTATGCTGAATATGCTTTAGACGAGAGCAAGAAACCTGTGATGTGACCACAAGTTAACGTACACATACCCTAAAGGGTCTTTCATTTTAAATACGAAATGCTTACACGCAAATGGTGGACATCTACATACTGAACTCGACACCTTTACGAGTGTGCTGCTCAGGACATAAATTGCCCTTTTTTGCTTGCGTGGAAGCACCAATTTTTCAAATAATGGTACGCAATTCTTTAAAATTAATTTTTCCAAAATTGTTATCCAGCAGTCACTTAAGATAAAACCCTCAAGTGGAACGAACATTTCATTTCAGAAGTACTTTTTTTAACACGAGTCCGACCGAACATAAAATAACCACTTCTCATGGCACTATTCATCATCCAGGGCACAAAATCTTCAAAGGCAAATTTCTCAAGACACCCTAACGCCGCATGTCTTTCATCGCAGCTGTCCGTTCAGCTAGGATAATGTTACATGTTACTTACGATGCTCGTACNCACCACAGCGCAAAGGACATGAAATGGCTAGATGCATACCTCTGCTATGCGCTTTCCTCTACTACCGCGGGGGGAAACTTTCATCGTTTCGATCATGCAGAATGCCACTACGATAGCACAGATGATTTATTCCGTGTCCTCGCGTCGAGAGAATTTCCCGCTAATGCAAAAGTTCCGATTAGCTCTCTGATCACCACGTTATGTCGCTGCACGAAAACGCTACAAATGCGACTTGCTAGTACTACATTCCGCTTTATCCACTTGTCTCTCTTTGGATGTGTCTACGGATGTTCCCAACTTTTTAAACCAGTAGGATTCATTCTCAATGACAGCAGGTGGCACCGCACTGGACAAGAGTGAATGGCTCGAAGAAGGAAGAGAAAGGATGCAGCTGAGTGATT
>JADWOT020000009.1:52225-93610 GCA_036345935.2 Taenia hydatigena
TGGGTCAACTTGAATTACTGATAGGTCGGTTAGTAATGGATGACGACTTTGAGAAAGGGGGATGGCGCGAGTTACGAAGCTGTATGTGGTCGCATTTGTGGGCGTGGGAGGGACGTTTATCTGTGGGCACAAAGTGGAATTATTATCAAGCGCCAATTAGCCTGTGACGGGTCGGTGGGTATGAGGAAGTAAATGCAGCAGGGACTTCTCATCGCCTCATTCGAGGGGCATTCCATTGCGATTAACTTCACTCGTGGGGTAGAAGGGAGGGAAGGAATTGGGTAGGGTAAAATGGTATGGAGAATGTGAGAAAAGCACAACCGAGCACAGGTAGTAGCCAAGTAGGTAAGGGAAAATAAGTTGCATTCATTTTGCATTGGCGTTAGAGAATATGACCTTTTATTTGTATCCCAGATTTCCCACATCTACTTGACGCAGTGCTGCATCCAGACGTACACAAGCCTCCTCAGTCGGCACCATTATTCCCCTGTTCATTTATTTGCGTTTTCAAAAGTGTTTTTCCAATAGTATTGAGTCATAAGTTGTGCTTAGCATTAACATAATGTACGCAGCGCATTTGGCTTGTGGGTCTATTTCTTGCACAACTAGTAAACGTGTGGTGGCTGACCTCGTGAGTTCATCAGGAGGAGAGCCAAGAAAGAAGCTTGGGATAAGCGGGAAATCATGGTTAATCTCCGATATTGGAAATGAGACTACTCTGGGCCCTCATCTTTGCATCGTGACGAATGAGCCGTTTTTTCGGGTCCTGTCAGTAACCTTATGTCCTACTGCACACGCAGCATATGTTTTCCCCGAGTGTTGTCTCCTTCGATTTTTAAGGTGGCATCAGGACGTATCAGATCTTGCATAAGCATGCCAATGATGTTCATTTGAATAAAACATCGTGCTTTTATTGCTATTTTACACCGTTTTGCTCTTGTGCTCCATTTAAGAACGACAATGTGATTATATGCATTAGACGGTGTCATAGTGCTCGTGGAGGCACTCTAATTAAGAGCACTGAAAATACAATGCACTTAAAATACTCTTCTTTCATTTAGGTAGTATGCATAAAAAGCGAGGTGATCAAACACGGGTTTTAAGTGTTTTGATCATTTTATGTTCTCAGTTCCAAACTTAGTGAGGAAGAAAAACCCTGATTAGTCTAACGGCACCACAATAAGTTTACTTATATCCTTTAAAGAATGTGTAGGGCGGAATTGTCTGAGACACCCGGCAGTATGTGCTGGCAGATGTTCATTATGTGCATCCTGATTGAGACGTGGACTCACAACAAACAAAGGGCAGCTATTAGGTGCGCTCTGTGGACTAGTAGCTAGATACGGAGGTTCCTAGCAGAAATGCCGCTCTGATGTGTCAAATCCGAGACTGGCCGTTCTTTGAAGGATTTCGACAAGTAAAATTGTACCTGTTAATGACCGCCTTGTTCACTGACAACTTGTGGTTCTTTTGCCCATGAAAGCTGGATATTGCGATGTAGATTTGACAATATATCGATGTCAGCAGGTCTGTAAACGATCTTTGGTTTTAACCTGTCAAATCCTTTTTTTGACTTTTCGAAGCTATTCTATGCATCTGGAATTGATAAAATCCTTGTCTCAAGTTAGCGATTTGGGGTCCAATGCTGCTTTTATGGTCCTCTATTTCCTTACAATTTTTATTGCTTACTTCCATCAGTCGTTTTCTTAAAGGTCGTGACCAGTGTTAAGAAATAGCCTCCTTAAGTCAATGGCATACACGATTCTGAAACAGTTTAGACAAGGAAGCAATGAAGGCCTGCAGACCGCATTCCGAAGAGTATAATCCACAGTTATTTATCACAGTTTAATGCCAAGCAAACGTTTGTCCAAGCGTCCACCCCTTGGATTTCTCAGTTTTACTTGGAAGGGGATAAGTGTCCCAGTTCAGTGTGTGCTGCTTAAACTTGAACTTGAATACTTACGACTGCTTCCTACTTACTACTTACCACTACTACTCACCTACTGCCCAAGAATTTTCGGGTTCTGTGCAAGGTTAAGGCAGATTTTTCGCAGACCAAGTGTCAATGACAAAAGTCAAGAGTGGTTGCTGAATAGCAGTGGGGACGATGGACAAGGCTATGAGCTAGAAAGTGCTAAGGGTGAAGTTGGTAATAGAAGATGTCAAACTGGCATTACAAGGCTTGATTTTATTCAAGTGTCTTATAACTGGGTGGTTTAGCTTCATATCACTGTAGTGGACAGAAAGACTTGTAATAGAGACTGGTAAATGCCTGCGGGTATCAATCGAAAGCTTCATTAGTTGGCCATAAGCTGTCACATGGACACAAGTACTGCCGTACTACCCACAACATTGATCAGTGGTGTCTAACTTGACCTGACGACCACCTACATCTGCGAATGCCACTGCGGCGGCGGTTGTCGACTTCGAAACTGAAAAATTAAGGGTTTCCTTAAATTTCAAATGTTTCTATTCGATAAATATTAAATGTATTTTAAGCACCCAATCTAATGGACTCAATAAAACAATGTGCTTCTTTAGGTTGGCAGAGTGGTACTCTTTCAGATTCCTTGCGAACTCACTGTACTCCGCAGAACTGCTGCCAACATAGCCGACCAGCCCAGAACTAATCGTACTGCTGGGGCTTAAAATAAAAAAAAAATTGCCCCAACAGGAATTGAATGAAATTGGTGTCCCTCGTCACCACTCTTGGAAAATTCAAGTCCGTATTTATTGAGAATTAAAGGAACCGCATCAGATGATACAAAATGACATCCTGGTTATGCGCCCACATACGCATCTTTACATTCGAGCGAGCCTCATAACGCCATTCGCAAAAATCTGATTAGTAGGGCATGCCTTTAAGTCGATATGGCTGCTCACATTGGTCGCTCAATTTAAGATGATGAAAATCTGACCGTAACTGCTCCTACTACGAAGAACCATTACAAGGGTTCACACGATATATATCGAATTAGTGTTAGTCCCGTAAACAAAGGTGTCTTCCCTGACCAGGAGACCAGCGTGAAAACTAATAGTGCAAAGTTGAGTGTTATTTAACATAACTTACGACCCTTAAATGAGATTCGCCTTGTACCCTAGCTTTGCTAATGAATTTTGAGTACATTGTGGCATTGGCTGCAACAAGGTTGAACTTAAAACTTGAGTTGATGACTATCCGCCTATATTTCGCATAAACTATGTTCAGCATCTATAAGGTATCAGTAAATTATGATAAAGTATAGGGGTTAGTTCAATGAATTGCCACCAAGCTTTGTTACCAGTGTTTTACAGCATCCAGGCGAAGACCAATGTCGATCTTAAGTGTCCAGTTCAGATACTCTCTTACCACGAGAATGAAATGCATCGATGCTTTCAGGCATTAATTCTATTTTAAAGACTTTTGATTTGAACTTTAAACTGCGACACTAATCTACTACTCACATTCCTTAAGAAAATATTGAGAATAACACGTCTACTCCTCATCATGGTGCCCATTTTAGGTGAGATGCACCTAAAATTTGATCCCCATTCATTCTTCTACTCGTTAAATGCTCGCTTATAGCAGTCCGATTGAGATGGACAATTCAGGATAAGGTTTAATGTGGAAAGCTGTGTTTGAGATATGCTTATTTATTAAATCTACACATGTTTTGTATATATATTGCGTAAATGGGCATGCAGGGATCTTGCGTTTCCGCTCTTAGCGTGATTTGCCGAATGCCATGAATGGTGGTTTTGGGTATCAAGGTCTTCAGTCGAATCTAGGTCACGAAATTGCTAATTTCCTTTGCATTGTTGTCCTTAAATGCAATAGGTTGAGAACATTCCATTCAACTTAGCAATAAGAAGTTAGGTACAAGGTTTCTAGGGGGCATTATTGCTCATGTTGCTTTCTAATTGCTCGTAACAACCCACTAAGCAAATTTGTAGGGTAATTTGATGAATTTTAAGCTAAGAGAAGGATCCTGCTGATTGATTGTGGAACAAGCTACAAACAAGCATAGGGTTTCGGAAATTTGAGTCCCCAGATGACGTCTCCACTTAGTTTAGGGCACCAATCCTGACGACCTAGACTGACTATTGATCCGGACGGCTGCAGCATGGATACGCATTCGTGTTAGCAACGCCCTCACCCGCGATAGCCAATTAACTCTGTTAAAAATAAACTAAGGCTAGCAACGATGGCATCCTGAAGTCATGCGATGCAAATAGCCTTAGTAACTCAGTCACAGAGCTAGACCGTTTGTGGCTGAAACATATCAACAGATTCGGCGTAGCTGATCTCGCAACCACAGGCATGTCATGCTTACTTCTGGTTCGAGTAATCTATTTGTGACCTCACTAAAGTAGACAATTCTGAAATGGTAACACGTATATAAGAAAATAAAGGAATAAGCGCAAATATCAGCACTACAAGTGGCCAAAGAAATCCCATGAACAGTGCATGGTTTTACTTCTATTTCGCAGTTCCAAAGGATTCTATAATGTCTCGTGTAAGAGCCAATCAAGGAAAAACTAAGGGCATTCTGCGCATCGTTAAGAACACAACAACTGCTTGACCAAACACATTTTCAGATCCATGGGTCTTAGAAAGTCGTGATTGTTAAAAGCGCCCAGTTCTTTACCCATGAAATATTTGGCTCGTTGTTGAAAATAAAAAAATGTAAAAGAATGAATCGAATTTCCTGGGATCGATAATGCCAAGCTTATATGGGAATATTTGCAGCACTTAAACTGCAACATTTGGTATGTATTCCGTTAGCTATTCTGAAGAATATCTGAATCTGACGCTGGTGGAATCTGTCGATGCATCTTGCGTGGAATACGCCCGATCTGCATAAGCACAAAACGCTGCATAACTAATGAATAGCACACTTATTCAAATGCACAAAGTTTGCATAGCTATTGGAAAATAAGTAACCAAATCTTGCTAAATGTACGCCTAAAATGATTGTGTAATGAAATGACATACAAATCCTATTTTCGAATTTCAAAAACAAATTAAACGTTAATTATGAAAACCTTAAAGCAGCGAGTTACGGATTAATGCTTGAATCAATTCATGGACCATGCAAATGGTGAATCTGTCCATCATTTTCCAGAAGAACGAAAGATCAACCGAGCAAAAACTCTGCAAGGAAAGATCCGACTTCAAAATATACAGGCGCTTTTAGCTTAACTGACATCAGTAGTGATGGCAGTTGTCGGAAGTCACTAACGCATAAAGATAACAACTTCTCATGATCGTTTATTACATTCTACACCCTTGATTAGCGTGCAGTCAGACAGGCGTTAAGGCTGCGTGACTTTCCAAGGCCATATGAAGGAACCAATGTACTGACACAAAGGTGAGGTCAATCAAATCCCTCCCCAGAGGTCGTGGAGTATTTAAGCTCCGACATCAGCACAAGGCAATATATAAACTGCAGCGTCTGGCTGTAATGGTGGGTTCCAATAATTTTGCTTATATCTGAGCCTTTATCTGATTTATTATGTTCGATTTCTCTTGCCTATTTTATGTCATTTGCGATTGCAAACTCTCATCGTAATTCAGGCGCAAGACAGCTTACAACAAAAGATTACCGCTATTCTCTTTGGATCGGCACCAAAAAAATGCCATCCTCTTAGAGCTCAAAATTCGTTGACGCTCGTCAAAAGAATCAGAAGCGTTGGAGACGGTTGCCCAATACCGAATAAAAGACGACGCACGTAACTGTATAAATGTTATATTCAATATAAATGGTGAGTTATTCTGCAAATGTTTTTAAATTTTGGTGCCGAGTAATTTGGTTAGCGATTTTCTCAGGAAAGCTACTTGATTAGCGGGTATAAATCTTTCGAAGGATCAAAAGACCGCTCCTTTCAATTGTCAATTCATAAGATTGGGGCCGTGCTTTGTAATTCTTGCCTTTGGGACAGCCACGACAGTTGCCAATGTGCGAATCTTTGTGCGAATGCGCTTCTAGCTATTGATGGCATACAACCTCTCCTTTCTCAATAAGGCCAATCCATCGTTCGCATCGCCACGCTGGTTGCCTTGTGAGAAAATTTAAAAGAATGTAGAATTTGTCAATTGTTTGCTGCCGCAGTTTGTAGAAAGCTGATGAAGTCTCCAAAGCTCGAATATATTTTGCGCCAAAGCCATGCTAACATCGTGCTCTATCGTGCGCGCCCTCTGGGATGTTCCTGACACAATCAGGAGTATAGGCATGTTCTTATGCAGCAACGCCGTGTGTGAGGAATGAAAACATGTTCATTGTAGTGTTTTCGAGAAATTGAAGTCGTAATGTTTTCCTTCGTGTTAGTTGTCCCCACCGCGATATCTCGCTTTCACAAAATGTGACAAAGTGCGGGAACGCTTAGTTTCATAATCCCAACTTTACGCAAGGCTAGAAAAGTATCGCTGATCAAAGTCGGTTTGTTTTCCCTGATATTGGATAGCCTCGGAAGCTTTTAAGGCAAATTCAAGAGAGAGACAGGTGATTTTGCGTGGTGCGCATTAATGCGCTGATACCCTTAAAATGTATGCGATACAAATGACGTGACAACAGTGAGTAATAAAAGCAGAGAAATAAGAAATATGAGGAAGCATCTAGAACAAACAATCGTTGAGACATGCTGGTACTAATATCTTGCATGGAGGGAATGTCAAGGCTCAAATTATTCGTGTCCTGGGGAGGGGTTAGATGAGCCCTACATTGGTGCTAGCATTTCATCTAATCGAACAGTCACGGCGTCTGCTTTAGTCTCCTCTGTTCGATTCCACGGCATGCAATACGGAAATATAGGGATTCGTGATTGTCCATTAACAGCATAAAGTGATAACGACGATCCAACCCTTTCTGCACGACCCTATAGTGGCACACGATACTGGCGATGCGTTGAAAAGTCAGTCACATTCTCAATTCGCGTAGAACTAGTTCGTACTACTAATGCATGGCGTGTCAGTGTTGATGACAGGAGAATATCATACCCACAGGCAAGTTGCAGATACTTCTTAAAGACCAAGCTCTTCGCTTCAGTGAGAGACGCGACTGTTGCGATTCCTTCCACTGCATAGTCGCTTTTGACCATTGCAGATGTCAGACCTCCAAGGATGGAGAAATTAGGCTTTGTCGCACTGCCGCAATGTGGGGCTGGCAGTCTCTTCGGTGATCATTTGCAAGCTTGCTAACGTCGAAAGTTGCAAAAGTTATTTTGCTAAGGAGAATTAAGATCGCAAAAGTGGCAAGGCCCTTACGCTTGCAAATCTGATGAGTCAAATTAGGTCCATTCGAGTATGCGGAAACTTGGAATTTTCAATATCTCTTTTACATTTGTCGATATCTCAAGCAGGTAGGGTCAAACAGCTTGAGAAGTTGCCATCACAGCCAAGTCTGTAGCACACTTCGATGGTGGTCCTCTTAAGCCAAATTTATTAACAATAGAAACTAAATTGTCTAAAAGGTAACGCCCATTAAATCAAAGTACGTGACAAAGTCATTAAAAAAGGTGAGCCATAAATATTATCCATGCTATTAATAACGCCATTCTTTTATATCGACTGCCTCTCACACGACGAACTATGTAGTCAACAAATAGTATGACAACAACAGCGCACAAAACTTTGCATAAGTGCATAAAATTTAATCATGCATTTGTACAAAGGAGACAGATAGGAAGTAAATATGAGCCTTGTAAAATTCATAGCACATGTACTAATTAGTTGCATGCTGTATGATCTAAAGCTTAATCTATGCATTATGATTAACATTTTTGTTGAGCTGCTCTTGGTAGAACCAAAATGCGCAGAATGTGCTATGAACGCAAATGTATTGTGCTTAGTAATGCCAATGGAAATGGTGGTGGCGTTGGCAAGCGCATGGACAGCTGCATTTTGCATTGTGTTTTTGGGTTGATGCGGAACCAATGTAAAGGAAGTGAAGGTAGAGTGAGGCGGTGGAAATAAGAGAAAAGGGGAAATAACAAAAAAATGTACGGTATGGATGCTGGCTTAGTCATGTGGGAAAGGCAGAAAGGGTGGATGGGTGGGGGGAGAGAGGTAGGGAGTAAGCGCTTCAGTGCTCATTATGAACCCTCATAAGTTAGCATTCTGACTAAAATCATGCGAGCATACTTGATTAATTGATAGAATAATCGTTTCATAAAAATGGTTTCGAAAAAAGTCTGCGTATAATTCATTCCGTGTGCAGCTTTCTGTAACTAGTTTAAATTAATACTACAGCCTTATCTGGTGTGATTGTTAGTCAGTACCATTCGAAAGTGCACTAGATGTTTGATGTCAGCGATCGATTTCGTGAAAGGTGAAATGCGAATCGGCAGCTCCTTATATGTCGCATGTCCTTGATGGTGAAAAGGAACAACGACTGGAATATGATTTGATGGTATGTGTAACGCAATAAAGAAAATCGAGGACTTATAAATAAGACTAACTCAAAAGGCCATGGATAAGCCTTAGGTGTCACCGTTGAACACTATGTTATGCCATCAATTTTGAAATCATATTCGTGACGTTTGTCGGACTGAAATTACTTACGAGGTTGCCTGACTTGGATAAAGTCGGTTACCCTCAAGTGGGATTAGACTAAATTGTAAAAATTAAAGTTAAGTTGGCAATCAGATTGCGTAGGGACTGCAAAATATTGGTAACGAAAACATTTAATAAGAAAATGAGACAAAGCATTGCAAGAACGTATCCATTGACCATGTGGCCCGTCTATGAGAAAAGCGTTACCCATATTTTTGTTCATCACGCATTACAAACCACAAATTACGCAGGGCATGGAAAGGAACACCATCCAAAGGCACATGCTATAAAGTTAACCAAATCAAACATGAGGGCATTGGGGTTTACAATGGGGGCAGCAAAGTGCGATCAGGCCATCTAATTCTATAAAGGAGCATACCAAAGTCGTCAAATACCACATTACTGCGATTCGGTACGAAACGAATTCTGCCATTGCGTGCGGCTGTCTCGTAGTTGATAGCATTTGTTACCCAAGGTAATTAAAATTTCGGTCATGTCATTATCTGTGAGCTATTCCAGCGCAAATACTGGCTACGATTGTCAGGATGTAATCTGCAGCTACACATGTTCCCAGTCACTGAGCTGTGGTTTTAAGAACTCCGTATTTTCTCGGAAGGGAGTCCAATAGGCATGGAGTGGCGGAGTCCTTGGTGCTATGGTGGAAACTGCGACCAATGTGGCAGATATAAAGGTGGGATAGGCAAGCTTTTGCGACTACATGCAGTGTCAAGCTGGCGAATGTTTCAGTGCACAGTTCTAGTGTTATGGTAGCATCACTGGTGGCAAATGCTAAAAGTGCTAAGGCCAATATGCAATAAGGCGACTGGCGCTTTTGTCAATACAACACAAGTCAAGCGTGCACTTCTTTTCCGCATTTCTCTTTCGCTAGTGTGTTATTTCTCACTTCATTTGCACTCACATTTTTTGACTCTTTCGTTTTCCAATGACAAAGTTTCCGGTTTCTCTTGTCCAGCATCGCTAGTGTCCCACTTTTGGGCCTTTACATTAAAACTCACTTCACACATTCCTACTCCTCCGTCTTCCTCTATATGCAAATGACGCCGCAATGGACACAAGGACATCCTTGCTGCTTGTGGCTCACAAAGCTACCCGCATCTGTCCGCATCCGAAGTCGTCCGGATGCCAAAGGGTATGGTCGCACAATGTAGGGCACCACGTGAACCTACAGGCTTGGTGGTCGGTTGAGTGGTCGAATAATTCTGCAAGTGTTTAAGGTTGTCTGTTTACGCTTAGTTATGAGTTTTAATAGTGAAACTCAAGATGCGCTCTGTAGATCTAGACCAAATGTCGACTTTGCAAGAGCCAATAAGGAGAGGCAAAACATGAGCGCGGATCTGCATAGTGGTGGATGACAAGAACTAAAGCAACCTTGCGTAAGAAGGAGAAGCGCAGTCAACCATCAATGTCAGTAGGTTAAGGCGTCATTCATGGGAGCATTTATTTTCTCGGTGAATTTAAGGTCAAACATGGTAGTATCGCCAAATGCGGGCCAGCCTTTTATAAAATTTCCTTTTCGTAATGTGCAAAATCTCTTCGGTTTCAATCGTATGGCTGTTGCAAGTAAAATGGCACTTAATGTGCTTTAATTTTTTAATAGCCAGTATTAATGCAGTTTCTGTGCTATTAATACTAATAAAATGCTCTATTTCTTGCCCTAAGCAGCTAAGATTGGCTGGCATTAGGCTTTTGGTACGCGATTCGGACATCTATCCTCCCATGACCAGACTTAGTGAGACGGATCGAGACAAATGGGGGATGAGGAGCGTCGTTCTCCTTTTATCGCCCTTCACAGGTTGAGCTGACTTACATTTGTCCTTGGCTAGTGGCTAAGACATTAGAGATGATGGAAAATGATGAAGTTTTTACGTCCATGAGTATGGGTTGAGCTGGCCCATATTACCGGCCTAAATTGACACTATAGTTTTGAACATCCGGTGATTGGAGTGTTGTGATGGAGATTTTCCGTTAGGCAGGCATTATTCGCAAACGCACTAAACAGTCCTTATGCAGCTGTTGCATTGAGATTCAATTTTAGACTCACCAGAACCGAGGTCCTTCTTTCGTAATCATTCTTTCCCTTGCCTGTATTCCAACCTCTAGCCCATCCAATAGTAGGTCTTAAATCAATCATGTTAGATGCTAATTTATTCACGCATTTATTCCACTAACCCTAGTTTCCGCCGTAACCACCTGCTAACCATCGGGTTCACTCTTTCGAAATCCTATATACTTGTTCTGTAAAAAGACATCGTTTCAAAGCCATGGCACAGTAGCTCGTATCAGGTGTATTTGTAGGCGCTATCTCGGCAGTTGAAACTAGTGTCCGTATCATAATGCGGCACAGATGACTGAGCTGACAGAAATACTGGTTGTCTCGGACAACCACAGCTACCCAATGAGAGGCAGGGGAACAAAATGACAACAGCGCACCTTTGTCATACTGCAGTGATGTGATTTTTAACTATGGTGAACACTTTTACACAGTTTCGGCAAAGGGAGTACAGGTTCTTACGCAGATTACCAGCTAGATGCCCTGGTCACACTTCATTGACATCAAATTAACCTCTGTGTCAGCCCTAATGCCCTTCTACTTGGCTTTGGTGCCATCATGACGCGTGAGTTCGGAAGATTTGTCCTCCCATGTACCATATTATTTTTAATTTGGAATGTGTGATTGATAAAAATATTAGGTTTTTCTACTTATAGGGCTTATGAATCAAGTAACGCCATGCGACTTTCGTTCCGGACAAGTCCAGACAGCCAAGTCTTTTAAGCAAATTGAGCTGAAGTGGATCAACCAAGTCCGCATTGTTTTATACTGCCCATCTTAATGTAGTTTTTGGGTGCCGTTGTTTGAGCACGGCGTCTAGGTGTTTACCGTATAAGGAGAATATGAGTTCACGCCGCAGGAACTATTTGCCTATTTTGATAGTTTCACTGACCTTCATTGTTCTAATTGCCTAATATCAAAGCGCAAATTGCGACTTTAATGGCGTTCTCATTGTCTTTGCAAGAGTGCACAGCTGATATTGATGCATCTGCTGAGCTGACTGCAAAAAATGTGGTGGTGTGATTGGGGTTAGGCTACTCAAGTGTGAATTTCATTCGATGAATGATAAAAGGATGGGCTGCTGCTAAGGCATTGCATGGCAACTAAGCTCATTGCAGTTGGATAGTTCCTCACGTCCGGATTGCTGGACCCACTTTATCGCATTTTAATAGTCAACGTTACACTTCCTTTGACTCGTCGAGCCCCTTTGTGATCCAGTTATGCGATTCCGCACGACGAGACCACTTCTCATTGTATCGTTTACGCTATCTTTCGTTGCGTTCAAAGGGTTTGCTTTTACTGCTCTGAGTCACGAAATGCCAAAATGCTACAAAATAATGCATATAATACAACTTTAATCTGCGCCCAGCATATATTTAGAAGTTTACGGTAAAAAGCTCCTTGTGTTTTGCATATGGCATGATTGCTTATTCTTACTACACCTCCTTTAGCGATTTTCCGCCTGCTCTTTAAAAAAAAAATGAACTATTTGTCCATTCGAAGCGATGGCACCGTCGAACGCTGTAGATCAGCATCAGTACATTCACTATTAGAACTACAGCATAATCATTAATATTGTAGTACAGTTGCTTGTAGCTTTGTTGTTTATTATCACTAATTTTATGATTCCAATTAATGATACATCGGCATTAGCTTTTATAAATGCAGCATTTACTTGGGATGTTGGCTGTATTAATGTATACGCATGCAATCCGATAAAACAGACTACCCGCATGAATAGTAAAACCCATATTCTATCCACCCACATTTTACATCACGAATAATGTAGCACACGGAAAGTGACACCTTCCAAACTCGCATGTAATGAAGGTAACACAGACAAACATGAGGGCATCGTGACTGACAAACAGATAAGCTGGTAGCCAGTTGGGTGCAGCTAGACCTTAGGTCCAATGATCTGCGTTGGAAATTATTATGCTGAAGTTAAAATGCGATGCGTAAGCTCGTGGAAAGAGAAGAGTTTAAAAAAGTCAAAGCCACTAAACGGGAGGCCTTGCAAACACTACTACCTATGCCATTTGTTGGCTAGAAATGCTGCAGAAATTCTCCCTTGCATATGCTTGAGCTAGCCATAATCAATCAAAAATGGAAAATGGTGAAATCCACTTGCATTAAAATACCTAATGCTAGATCGTTACATTAGTAATGTTTTGAGCTAAGTGTGCGAGTCTTCGCCAGCTTAACGCTAGAATAGATGCAATATTGACAAATTGTTGCACCCGAAACAAAACCATGTGGAGTATACTCGTGATTTAGAGACTTTGCTTTTGTGGGAACGTTACAGAAGGGATCTACTATTTCAAAACTTAAGAAAATCAAATAGTATACTATTGTAAGTCCTGTAGCTGGCGCGTATGCTCGGACAATCATATATAAATCGCGTCCTAAAAGTTTCGCGATTAGGTGGGTGGAGTTGAGATACCTTCCAAGTCTTGAGTCACACTATACCTCTACGAAGACAGGCCTTATTTTTAACGAGCTCATGTTGTTTGAATAAAAGCATTTTGAACAGCGTTGTACGGAGCTTACTTACACCTACTTTCTATGACTCCACGGGCGTGATAACCATGTGGTTTACGTAACTGAGGACACAGCGTTATGAAGTCGGTTGTGTTTGTGTCATTTCGAACAATTAGTGCGCCAGCATTCAGGATCGATCCGTGACTTAGCAACATCTACTTATGTTTTGAAATCTTAGGGGCCCTTTTTCGACCAGCCTTGTCTGATTAGTTGATAAAATCATTCGGATAGATAAGCTGTTGTGAGCGGAGACACCCTTAACCACCGCCCTCTGTTGACGTTGCAAATAATACATAGCCCTAAGCAAATTCAATTGACACGGTCTCTTTCTTGTGGAGGACTCAATGTTTTAAAAACATCAAACAGATCAACAGCACGTTCTAAGGCTAATGAAGAGGATTATCCTGATAACTAGGACTCATCAAACTAGCCTAGCATGTATTTTGCAATAAGCTCTATTTGGTGAGAAAACTTGGGCAAAGGAAAGCAGAAGAGTAAACATAGAGATGTTTAAAGAATGCGATACTTTAGTGCGGTTATGTTCACCAACTAGGGTGTTTCAAGACGGAATCTACAATTTTAAACTTGAAGTAAAATCAAACAGCGTTTTTGGGTAATTCCTGTGGTTGGCTGATCGCTCGAGAAATCTTTAGGTTAAATGAGCATGTAAGGTGTTTAAAAAATGGGCTCAAATTCTTTACGAACTACACTGAAGCTCACCTATTTATAAGTTGATGACACAAAGATAGCCCAAAGGTTCTGCGATGCACCGAGCAAATTAGACAACGCGCAAGCAGATCAGCTATAAGGTGCCAAGCATGTGTGAACTGAGATGGTGAAGTGATATGACAAAATGGCTGATAAATCCAGGATTGAACCCTTTGATCACTTGCAGCTTAAGTGTTCGCCACTCAGATCAAAACGAGAGTCGTTTTACTCAATGTTTCGTTTGTTACTAATCTGACGCAAAATCTCCGCGCATGAACATGAATATCTATGCACGCTGGCATTGGCATAATGCGTACGTATTTGTTTGCCTTGATATGGATGGAAATGGGAAATCGTGCCTCGGAATAGGGCATAACTTGCTATTTGGGTCACGAAACATGTGTGCATGTCATAAAGTTGCGGTCTTAAATATCTCACAGTATGTTTCGCAGTTGTGGAAGGCCACTTCGGTAAATAGCACGTCGTGTTGGGCGAGATCTCGCAAAAGAGCTTGCAGCGCCCACGGCGTTTAAAGTGTAGATGCTTGGTAGTTGCATATTTGGCCAAATCTTTGAGCAGTATAAACATGCGTTAGAGTTTATCGCACATCACTTCCACCTTCGTTGTGCTCCGAATGATCAGCTACATCTGAATATAGTCTACCAAGTGTAGGGCGAGAAGCTGTTTGTCACTGAAGAATTTTGGTGTATTAGGCATTTTAGAGGGTAAAGCATTGCTATCTTATTATAGAGAACACAACCATGATACGAAAAGGTAACGAGCTGTCTGATCTAGATAATCCAAAATCAGAAGTTCGTTATGCACAGGGTTAGTAATGCTGATGTTTCATCACTTGTTATTACTGCCCAACACTGTTTTGCATCAAGCACAGACAATATTTTGTGAGGCGATTTTGAATATTTGGCTGGTCGTTGCTACTTTTTTCAATGGCCGTTTGAACAGACTTGATGCGCTGTTAGGGTGGATGTTCCAAGGACCCAAGGAAACATCGATTTTTAAATTTGCACGCCCACATTGATTGTTATGAGAGGGAGATTTGCTGGCTAGAATTGCCTCCTTGCAACTACGAATGGATTTGAACATGTCACAGGTTGAACTGGTTGCGTCGGTTGCATGCAAGCGGCTTTTAAACGATAAGCAGGAACCGTTATCAAAAAACACGAAATGGCTGACGGGCACTTTTAGGCAAGGCACTACTGATGGGCGAAACATGGACACTTTCAGCTTGAGTGTATTGATAATCCCACAAATTGCAACTCAGCAAGTCACAAACTTCAAAGGCCTAGACTGTTTAAACGCATTAGTTGCAGAATTTATATAGATCAATCATCCATGCTAAGCCATTTGTAGACAGTAAGATAACCCCTCTATCAGGATGACTGCCTAGTTATTTAGCGGCACAGATGTAGCCTTATAAATAGCTTAAGTTTATTTTGCTGTTTGCGTCGTTTAGGGGTCTCCATGCCTAAAAATTGTGTTAAGTTTATTTAACTGTTATCGTCTCATCATGCCAAGTACTTACGCCCTCCTGTGGTGACTTTTATCTTAAATTGGACTCCGCAACGTGGTCAGCAGTCTTGTACTACACGTTCCCATTGAGAAGATGCAATCTCACATCTGTCAAGATGCAAGACATCGAGTCGCGGGGTATGCTGATGTGTGCCGTTGACACTAATGATAGAGGGGGACCTCCAGGTATCGAGAGCCCAATCAAACCATTGCTGGGTGAGAGTCTACCTACAAGACTATCCTGGTGAGTTAATATTCACATTCTTTTGGCTTTTGAGGCTCACTGATTGCACTAGTATTCGTCTTCAGCTAATGGCGGGGATTTCAAAGATGCCTCGATACATTGTAAAACTCTAAGTGGGCACTCGGACTGCTCTTTGTCTAGTAAACATGATTCACAACGAGTCCATTGAAGCTCTTAAGACCGATTGCGTAGATGAGGTAGTGAAAGATTAGTTTTCTGAATGCTCTTGGTGCTTCTGGGCCTGAGAATGGGATGCTTTAGATATTGCCATTGAGAGAAAGGCTATGTGGCTACTTCACCTTTGATTTTATTCTAAGACTCGTGGAACTCCTGCCTGTCCAAAGTAAAAATGATCGGTAGTCGCTCTGCGCGTTCCAGGAAAACCTCATATTTGTTCCGCCACATTACTTATTTTCTTTTTGCTGCTATTTAGCAATTCGGAATTCAGATTTTTAAAAGCTTCGTTTTGTGGAGGATTAGAGGTGCGCAGGTTTCGTCATCAACGATTGCGCATGTGCGTCAAAGAAGCGATCAAAGCAAAAGACGGCATAGACTTCCAACATGGGCTGAAACCTCTGTCTGACATCGTTGGTCTTAGTGCACTCCTACATCATCGCGACAGCAGAACTGGAACGTACTTAAATGGTTAGAACGGATGACGAAGGAGTTGTAGAGAATACGGGAGTAACTGCCGACGTGATCGCATTTCGATATGAATCAGCCAGCGGCTTAGGTAAGTAAGTGTTTCGAATGTATGAATCTCTGCTAGTCATGTTGCTAAGCAAAGGAGAAAAATTAAAGTAGTGTGCATATAAAATACATACAATCTAACGAGTTACTTTCATCAAAAGAAAAGAAGACGATAGTAGAAGAGACGTCATTAAAAAGGGCATAGGCCAGGACACCTATATAAGGTAATTTACTTTGTTTCGTGGTGCTCCGAGTCACCCTTCTCGAGTTTGACATCCATCATGATGGTCGAAAATGATTTAGATAAGTCTTTAAGTTTAAATCCAAATCAAAAATAAATGGTTTTGCCAAGCATAACATTGAGTTCCCCGCGGCGAACATGCTACCTATAATTAATAAGTGACCTAAGTAAATGCTTAAATGAAGTGAATGAACGAGTGTTGGTCCCGTTTTCAGCATACATGTTGGACAAATGTCACCAGGCTTAGCTAACTATAAGTAGTTAAGCGTCTTGATCTCATTAAAACTTTCTTTAACTAAGCCCGGAGATGAAAGAGGTTCGAGAGAAATAGGATGGTTTTGCAGGATTTGTAATCAAGTAATCAAATTGGTTACGATGAAGTATTGAAAAATATTTAGGTATAGCTATTGTGAACATAACAAAGCACATAACAGCGAAGGTAAAAAGCGAAATCATGTGCAAGTTTGATATTGTACAAGTTGTTTGAAATAGGAGAAGGACGATGGCAGCTACCACTAATGTGGGGCCAAGCCATGTGAAGGATGTATGCATGAATGAGGGAAGGGACGCCTGTTTTGCATTATGTACGTCTGAATTGTCCCCTTAGATAAGCATGCTTGGAGGAGTGTCCAATTCATTATAGAATCGATGTCAAGTGGAAGCGCTTAAAATTATGGAATGGGAGGTAGCGACGTCTGCTTTGGGCTACTTTTGTGTCATCATCTTATAAATAGGTGAGCTTCAGTGTAGTTCGTAAAGAATTTGAGCCCATTTTTTAAACACCTTACATGCTCATTTAACCTAAAGATTTCTCGAGCGATCAGCCAACCACAGGAATTACCCAAAAACGCTGTTTGATTTTACTTCAAGTTTAAAATTGTAGATTCCGTCTTGAAACACCCTAGTTGGTGAACATAACCACACTAAAGTATCGCATTCTTTAAACATCTCTATGTTTACTCTTCTGCTTTCCTTTGCCCAAGTTTTCTCACCAAATAGAGCTTATTGCAAAATACATGCTAGGCTAGTTTGATGAGTCCTAGTTATCAGGATAATCCTCTTCATTAGCCTTAGAACGTGCTGTTGATCTGTTTGATGTTTTTAAAACATTGAGTCCTCCACAAGAAAGAGACCGTGTCAATTGAATTTGCTTAGGGCTATGTATTATTTGCAACGTCAACAGAGGGCGGTGGTTAAGGGTGTCTCCGCTCACAACAGCTTATCTATCCGAATGATTTTATCAACTAATCAGACAAGGCTGGTCGAAAAAGGGCCCCTAAGATTTCAAAACATAAGTAGATGTTGCTAAGTCACGGGTCGATCCTGAATGCTGGCGCACTAATTGTTCGAAATGACACAAACACAACCGACTTCATAACGCTGTGTCCTCAGTTACGTAAACCACATGGTTATCACGCCCGTGGAGTCATAGAAAGTAGGTGTAAGTAAGCTCCGTACAACGCTGTTCAAAATGCTTTTATTCAAACAACATGAGCTCGTTAAAAATAAGGCCTGTCTTCGTAGAGGTATAGTGTGACTCAAGACTTGGAAGGTATCTCAACTCCACCCACCTAATCGCGAAACTTTTAGGACGCGATTTATATATGATTGTCCGAGCATACGCGCCAGCTACAGGACTTACAATAGTATACTATTTGATTTTCTTAAGTTTTGAAATAGTAGATCCCTTCTGTAACGTTCCCACAAAAGCAAAGTCTCTAAATCACGAGTATACTCCACATGGTTTTGTTTCGGGTGCAACAATTTGTCAATATTGCATCTATTCTAGCGTTAAGCTGGCGAAGACTCGCACACTTAGCTCAAAACATTACTAATGTAACGATCTAGCATTAGGTATTTTAATGCAAGTGGATTTCACCATTTTCCATTTTTGATTGATTATGGCTAGCTCAAGCATATGCAAGGGAGAATTTCTGCAGCATTTCTAGCCAACAAATGGCATAGGTAGTAGTGTTTGCAAGGCCTCCCGTTTAATGGCTTTGACTTTTTTAAACTCTTCTCTTTCCACGAGCTTACGCATCGCATTTTAACTTCAGCATAATAATTTCCAACGCAGATCATTGGACCTAAGGTCTAGCTGCACCCAACTGGCTACCAGCTTATCTGTTTGTCAGTCACGATGCCCTCATGTTTGTCTGTGTTACCTTCATTACATGCGAGTTTGGAAGGTGTCACTTTCCGTGTGCTACATTATTCGTGATGTAAAATGTGGGTGGATAGAATATGGGTTTTACTATTCATGCGGGTAGTCTGTTTTATCGGATTGCATGCGTATACATTAATACAGCCAACATCCCAAGTAAATGCTGCATTTATAAAAGCTAATGCCGATGTATCATTAATTGGAATCATAAAATTAGTGATAATAAACAACAAAGCTACAAGCAACTGTACTACAATATTAATGATTATGCTGTAGTTCTAATAGTGAATGTACTGATGCTGATCTACAGCGTTCGACGGTGCCATCGCTTCGAATGGACAAATAGTTCATTTTTTTTTTAAAGAGCAGGCGGAAAATCGCTAAAGGAGGTGTAGTAAGAATAAGCAATCATGCCATATGCAAAACACAAGGAGCTTTTTACCGTAAACTTCTAAATATATGCTGGGCGCAGATTAAAGTTGTATTATATGCATTATTTTGTAGCATTTTGGCATTTCGTGACTCAGAGCAGTAAAAGCAAACCCTTTGAACGCAACGAAAGATAGCGTAAACGATACAATGAGAAGTGGTCTCGTCGTGCGGAATCGCATAACTGGATCACAAAGGGGCTCGACGAGTCAAAGGAAGTGTAACGTTGACTATTAAAATGCGATAAAGTGGGTCCAGCAATCCGGACGTGAGGAACTATCCAACTGCAATGAGCTTAGTTGCCATGCAATGCCTTAGCAGCAGCCCATCCTTTTATCATTCATCGAATGAAATTCACACTTGAGTAGCCTAACCCCAATCACACCACCACATTTTTTGCAGTCAGCTCAGCAGATGCATCAATATCAGCTGTGCACTCTTGCAAAGACAATGAGAACGCCATTAAAGTCGCAATTTGCGCTTTGATATTAGGCAATTAGAACAATGAAGGTCAGTGAAACTATCAAAATAGGCAAATAGTTCCTGCGGCGTGAACTCATATTCTCCTTATACGGTAAACACCTAGACGCCGTGCTCAAACAACGGCACCCAAAAACTACATTAAGATGGGCAGTATAAAACAATGCGGACTTGGTTGATCCACTTCAGCTCAATTTGCTTAAAAGACTTGGCTGTCTGGACTTGTCCGGAACGAAAGTCGCATGGCGTTACTTGATTCATAAGCCCTATAAGTAGAAAAACCTAATATTTTTATCAATCACACATTCCAAATTAAAAATAATATGGTACATGGGAGGACAAATCTTCCGAACTCACGCGTCATGATGGCACCAAAGCCAAGTAGAAGGGCATTAGGGCTGACACAGAGGTTAATTTGATGTCAATGAAGTGTGACCAGGGCATCTAGCTGGTAATCTGCGTAAGAACCTGTACTCCCTTTGCCGAAACTGTGTAAAAGTGTTCACCATAGTTAAAAATCACATCACTGCAGTATGACAAAGGTGCGCTGTTGTCATTTTGTTCCCCTGCCTCTCATTGGGTAGCTGTGGTTGTCCGAGACAACCAGTATTTCTGTCAGCTCAGTCATCTGTGCCGCATTATGATACGGACACTAGTTTCAACTGCCGAGATAGCGCCTACAAATACACCTGATACGAGCTACTGTGCCATGGCTTTGAAACGATGTCTTTTTACAGAACAAGTATATAGGATTTCGAAAGAGTGAACCCGATGGTTAGCAGGTGGTTACGGCGGAAACTAGGGTTAGTGGAATAAATGCGTGAATAAATTAGCATCTAACATGATTGATTTAAGACCTACTATTGGATGGGCTAGAGGTTGGAATACAGGCAAGGGAAAGAATGATTACGAAAGAAGGACCTCGGTTCTGGTGAGTCTAAAATTGAATCTCAATGCAACAGCTGCATAAGGACTGTTTAGTGCGTTTGCGAATAATGCCTGCCTAACGGAAAATCTCCATCACAACACTCCAATCACCGGATGTTCAAAACTATAGTGTCAATTTAGGCCGGTAATATGGGCCAGCTCAACCCATACTCATGGACGTAAAAACTTCATCATTTTCCATCATCTCTAATGTCTTAGCCACTAGCCAAGGACAAATGTAAGTCAGCTCAACCTGTGAAGGGCGATAAAAGGAGAACGACGCTCCTCATCCCCCATTTGTCTCGATCCGTCTCACTAAGTCTGGTCATGGGAGGATAGATGTCCGAATCGCGTACCAAAAGCCTAATGCCAGCCAATCTTAGCTGCTTAGGGCAAGAAATAGAGCATTTTATTAGTATTAATAGCACAGAAACTGCATTAATACTGGCTATTAAAAAATTAAAGCACATTAAGTGCCATTTTACTTGCAACAGCCATACGATTGAAACCGAAGAGATTTTGCACATTACGAAAAAGGAAATTTTATAAAAGGCTGGCCCGCATTTGGCGATACTACCATGTTTGACCTTAAATTCACCGAGAAAATAAATGCTCCCATGAATGACGCCTTAACCTACTGACATTGATGGTTGACTGCGCTTCTCCTTCTTACGCAAGGTTGCTTTAGTTCTTGTCATCCACCACTATGCAGATCCGCGCTCATGTTTTGCCTCTCCTTATTGGCTCTTGCAAAGTCGACATTTGGTCTAGATCTACAGAGCGCATCTTGAGTTTCACTATTAAAACTCATAACTAAGCGTAAACAGACAACCTTAAACACTTGCAGAATTATTCGACCACTCAACTGACCACCAAGCCTGTAGGTTCACGTGGTGCCCTACATTGTGCGACCATACCCTTTGGCATCCGGACGACTTCGGATGCGGACAGATGCGGGTAGCTTGTGAGCCACAAGCAGCAAGGATGTCCTTGTGTCCATTGCGGCGTCATTTGCATATAGAGGAAGACGGAGGAGTAGGAATGTGTGAAGTGAGTTTTAATGTAAAGGCCCAAAAGTGGGACACTAGCGATGCTGGACAAGAGAAACCGGAAACTTTGTCATTGGAAAACGAAAGAGTCAAAAAATGTGAGTGCAAATGAAGTGAGAAATAACACACTAGCGAAAGAGAAATGCGGAAAAGAAGTGCACGCTTGACTTGTGTTGTATTGACAAAAGCGCCAGTCGCCTTATTGCATATTGGCCTTAGCACTTTTAGCATTTGCCACCAGTGATGCTACCATAACACTAGAACTGTGCACTGAAACATTCGCCAGCTTGACACTGCATGTAGTCGCAAAAGCTTGCCTATCCCACCTTTATATCTGCCACATTGGTCGCAGTTTCCACCATAGCACCAAGGACTCCGCCACTCCATGCCTATTGGACTCCCTTCCGAGAAAATACGGAGTTCTTAAAACCACAGCTCAGTGACTGGGAACATGTGTAGCTGCAGATTACATCCTGACAATCGTAGCCAGTATTTGCGCTGGAATAGCTCACAGATAATGACATGACCGAAATTTTAATTACCTTGGGTAACAAATGCTATCAACTACGAGACAGCCGCACGCAATGGCAGAATTCGTTTCGTACCGAATCGCAGTAATGTGGTATTTGACGACTTTGGTATGCTCCTTTATAGAATTAGATGGCCTGATCGCACTTTGCTGCCCCCATTGTAAACCCCAATGCCCTCATGTTTGATTTGGTTAACTTTATAGCATGTGCCTTTGGATGGTGTTCCTTTCCATGCCCTGCGTAATTTGTGGTTTGTAATGCGTGATGAACAAAAATATGGGTAACGCTTTTCTCATAGACGGGCCACATGGTCAATGGATACGTTCTTGCAATGCTTTGTCTCATTTTCTTATTAAATGTTTTCGTTACCAATATTTTGCAGTCCCTACGCAATCTGATTGCCAACTTAACTTTAATTTTTACAATTTAGTCTAATCCCACTTGAGGGTAACCGACTTTATCCAAGTCAGGCAACCTCGTAAGTAATTTCAGTCCGACAAACGTCACGAATATGATTTCAAAATTGATGGCATAACATAGTGTTCAACGGTGACACCTAAGGCTTATCCATGGCCTTTTGAGTTAGTCTTATTTATAAGTCCTCGATTTTCTTTATTGCGTTACACATACCATCAAATCATATTCCAGTCGTTGTTCCTTTTCACCATCAAGGACATGCGACATATAAGGAGCTGCCGATTCGCATTTCACCTTTCACGAAATCGATCGCTGACATCAAACATCTAGTGCACTTTCGAATGGTACTGACTAACAATCACACCAGATAAGGCTGTAGTATTAATTTAAACTAGTTACAGAAAGCTGCACACGGAATGAATTATACGCAGACTTTTTTCGAAACCATTTTTATGAAACGATTATTCTATCAATTAATCAAGTATGCTCGCATGATTTTAGTCAGAATGCTAACTTATGAGGGTTCATAATGAGCACTGAAGCGCTTACTTCCTACCTCTCTCCCCCCACCCATCCACCCTTTCTGCCTTTCCCACATGACTAAGCCAGCATCCATACCGTACATTTTTTTGTTATTTCCCCTTTTCTCTTATTTCCACCGCCTCACTCTACCTTCACTTCCTTTACATTGGTTCCGCATCAACCCAAAAACACAATGCAAAATGCAGCTGTCCATGCGCTTGCCAACGCCACCACCATTTCCATTGGCATTACTAAGCACAATACATTTGCGTTCATAGCACATTCTGCGCATTTTGGTTCTACCAAGAGCAGCTCAACAAAAATGTTAATCATAATGCATAGATTAAGCTTTAGATCATACAGCATGCAACTAATTAGTACATGTGCTATGAATTTTACAAGGCTCATATTTACTTCCTATCTGTCTCCTTTGTACAAATGCATGATTAAATTTTATGCACTTATGCAAAGTTTTGTGCGCTGTTGTTGTCATACTATTTGTTGACTACATAGTTCGTCGTGTGAGAGGCAGTCGATATAAAAGAATGGCGTTATTAATAGCATGGATAATATTTATGGCTCACCTTTTTTAATGACTTTGTCACGTACTTTGATTTAATGGGCGTTACCTTTTAGACAATTTAGTTTCTATTGTTAATAAATTTGGCTTAAGAGGACCACCATCGAAGTGTGCTACAGACTTGGCTGTGATGGCAACTTCTCAAGCTGTTTGACCCTACCTGCTTGAGATATCGACAAATGTAAAAGAGATATTGAAAATTCCAAGTTTCCGCATACTCGAATGGACCTAATTTGACTCATCAGATTTGCAAGCGTAAGGGCCTTGCCACTTTTGCGATCTTAATTCTCCTTAGCAAAATAACTTTTGCAACTTTCGACGTTAGCAAGCTTGCAAATGATCACCGAAGAGACTGCCAGCCCCACATTGCGGCAGTGCGACAAAGCCTAATTTCTCCATCCTTGGAGGTCTGACATCTGCAATGGTCAAAAGCGACTATGCAGTGGAAGGAATCGCAACAGTCGCGTCTCTCACTGAAGCGAAGAGCTTGGTCTTTAAGAAGTATCTGCAACTTGCCTGTGGGTATGATATTCTCCTGTCATCAACACTGACACGCCATGCATTAGTAGTACGAACTAGTTCTACGCGAATTGAGAATGTGACTGACTTTTCAACGCATCGCCAGTATCGTGTGCCACTATAGGGTCGTGCAGAAAGGGTTGGATCGTCGTTATCACTTTATGCTGTTAATGGACAATCACGAATCCCTATATTTCCGTATTGCATGCCGTGGAATCGAACAGAGGAGACTAAAGCAGACGCCGTGACTGTTCGATTAGATGAAATGCTAGCACCAATGTAGGGCTCATCTAACCCCTCCCCAGGACACGAATAATTTGAGCCTTGACATTCCCTCCATGCAAGATATTAGTACCAGCATGTCTCAACGATTGTTTGTTCTAGATGCTTCCTCATATTTCTTATTTCTCTGCTTTTATTACTCACTGTTGTCACGTCATTTGTATCGCATACATTTTAAGGGTATCAGCGCATTAATGCGCACCACGCAAAATCACCTGTCTCTCTCTTGAATTTGCCTTAAAAGCTTCCGAGGCTATCCAATATCAGGGAAAACAAACCGACTTTGATCAGCGATACTTTTCTAGCCTTGCGTAAAGTTGGGATTATGAAACTAAGCGTTCCCGCACTTTGTCACATTTTGTGAAAGCGAGATATCGCGGTGGGGACAACTAACACGAAGGAAAACATTACGACTTCAATTTCTCGAAAACACTACAATGAACATGTTTTCATTCCTCACACACGGCGTTGCTGCATAAGAACATGCCTATACTCCTGATTGTGTCAGGAACATCCCAGAGGGCGCGCACGATAGAGCACGATGTTAGCATGGCTTTGGCGCAAAATATATTCGAGCTTTGGAGACTTCATCAGCTTTCTACAAACTGCGGCAGCAAACAATTGACAAATTCTACATTCTTTTAAATTTTCTCACAAGGCAACCAGCGTGGCGATGCGAACGATGGATTGGCCTTATTGAGAAAGGAGAGGTTGTATGCCATCAATAGCTAGAAGCGCATTCGCACAAAGATTCGCACATTGGCAACTGTCGTGGCTGTCCCAAAGGCAAGAATTACAAAGCACGGCCCCAATCTTATGAATTGACAATTGAAAGGAGCGGTCTTTTGATCCTTCGAAAGATTTATACCCGCTAATCAAGTAGCTTTCCTGAGAAAATCGCTAACCAAATTACTCGGCACCAAAATTTAAAAACATTTGCAGAATAACTCACCATTTATATTGAATATAACATTTATACAGTTACGTGCGTCGTCTTTTATTCGGTATTGGGCAACCGTCTCCAACGCTTCTGATTCCTTTGACGAGCGTCAACGAATTTTGAGCTCTAAGAGGATGGCATTTTTTTGGTGCCGATCCAAAGAGAATAGCGGTAATCTTTTGTTGTAAGCTGTCTTGCGCCTGAATTACGATGAGAGTTTGCAATCGCAAATGACATAAAATAGGCAAGAGAAATCGAACATAATAAATCAGATAAAGGCTCAGATATAAGCAAAATTATTGGAACCCACCATTACAGCCAGACGCTGCAGTTTATATATTGCCTTGTGCTGATGTCGGAGCTTAAATACTCCACGACCTCGGGGGAGGGATTTGATTGACCTCACCTTTGTGTCAGTACATTGGTTCCTTCATATGGCCTTGGAAAGTCACGCAGCCTTAACGCCTGTCTGACTGCACGCTAATCAAGGGTGTAGAATGTAATAAACGATCATGAGAAGTTGTTACCTTTATGCGTTAGTGACTTCCGACAACTGCCATCACTACTGATGTCAGTTAAGCTAAAAGCGCCTGTATATTTTGAAGTCGGATCTTTCCTTGCAGAGTTTTTGCTCGGTTGATCTTTCGTTCTTCTGGAAAATGATGGACAGATTCACCATTTGCATGGTCCATGAATTGATTCAAGCATTAATCCGTAACTCGCTGCTTTAAGGTTTTCATAATTAACGTTTAATTTGTTTTTGAAATTCGAAAATAGGATTTGTATGTCATTTCATTACACAATCATTTTAGGCGTATATTTAGCAAGATTTGGTTACTTATTTTCCAATAGCTATGCAAACTTTGTGCATTTGAATAAGTGTGCTATTCATTAGTTATGCAGCGTTTTGTGCTTATGCAGATCGGGTGTATTCCACGCAAGATGCATCGACAGATTCCACCAGCGTCAGATTCAGATATTCTTCAGAATAGCTAACGGAATACATACCAAATGTTGCAGTTTAAGTGCTGCAAATATTCCCATATAAGCTTGGCATTATCGATCCCAGGAAATTCGATTCATTCTTTTACATTTTTTTATTTTCAACAACGAGCCAAATATTTCATGGGTAAAGAACTGGGCGCTTTTAACAATCACGACTTTCTAAGATCCATGGATCTGAAAATGTGTTTGGTCAAGCAGTTGTTGTGTTCTTAACGATGCGCAGAATGCCCTTAGTTTTTCCTTGATTGGCTCTTACACGAGACATTATAGAATCCTTTGGAACTGCGAAATAGAAGTAAAACCATGCACTGTTCATGGGATTTCTTTGGCCACTTGTAGTGCTGATATTTGCGCTTATTCCTTTATTTTCTTATATACGTGTTACCATTTCAGAATTGTCTGCTTTAGTGAGGTCACAAATAGATTACTCGAACCAGAAGTAAGCATGACATGCCTGTGGTTGCGAGATCAGCTACGCCGAATCTGTTGATATGTTTCAGCCACAAACGGTCTAGCTCTGTGACTGAGTTACTAAGGCTATTTGCATCGCATGACTTCAGGATGCCATCGTTGCTAGCCTTAGTTTATTTTTAAAAGAGTTAATTGGCTATCGCGGGTGAGGGCGTTGCTAACACGAATGCGTATCCATGCTGCAGCCGTCCGGATCAATAGTCAGTCTAGGTCGTCAGGATTGGTGCCCTAAACTAAGTGGAGACGTCATCTAGGGACTCAAATTTCCGAAACCCTATGCTTGTTTGTAGCTTGTTCCACAATCAATCAGCAGGATCCTTCTCTTAGCTTAAAATTCATCAAATTACCCTACAAATTTGCTTAGTGGGTTGTTACGAGCAATTAGAAAGCAACATGAGCAATAATGCCCCCTAGAAACCTTGTACCTAACTTCTTATTGCTAAGTTGAATGGAATGTTCTCAACCTATTGCATTTAAGGACAACAATGCAAAGGAAATTAGCAATTTCGTGACCTAGATTCGACTGAAGACCTTGATACCCAAAACCACCATTCATGGCATTCGGCAAATCACGCTAAGAGCGGAAACGCAAGATCCCTGCATGCCCATTTACGCAATATATATACAAAACATGTGTAGATTTAACAAATAAGCATATCTCAAACACAGCTTTCCACATTAAACCTTATCCTGAATTGTCCATCTCAATCGGACTGCTATAAGCGAGCATTTAACGAGTAGAAGAATGAATGGGGATCAAATTTTAGGTGCATCTCACCTAAAATGGGCACCATGATGAGGAGTAGACGTGTTATTCTCAATATTTTCTTAAGGAATGTGAGTAGTAGATTAGTGTCGCAGTTTAAAGTTCAAATCAAAAGTCTTTAAAATAGAATTAATGCCTGAAAGCATCGATGCATTTCATTCTCGTGGTAAGAGAGTATCTGAACTGGACACTTAAGATCGACATTGGTCTTCGCCTGGATGCTGTAAAACACTGGTAACAAAGCTTGGTGGCAATTCATTGAACTAACCCCTATACTTTATCATAATTTACTGATACCTTATAGATGCTGAACATAGTTTATGCGAAATATAGGCGGATAGTCATCAACTCAAGTTTTAAGTTCAACCTTGTTGCAGCCAATGCCACAATGTACTCAAAATTCATTAGCAAAGCTAGGGTACAAGGCGAATCTCATTTAAGGGTCGTAAGTTATGTTAAATAACACTCAACTTTGCACTATTAGTTTTCACGCTGGTCTCCTGGTCAGGGAAGACACCTTTGTTTACGGGACTAACACTAATTCGATATATATCGTGTGAACCCTTGTAATGGTTCTTCGTAGTAGGAGCAGCTACGGTCAGATTTTCATCATCTTAAATTTAGCGACCAATGTGAGCAGCCATATCGACTTAAAGGCATGCCCTACTAATCAGATTTTTGCGAATGGCGTTATGAGGCTCGCTCGAATGTAAAGATGCGTATGTGGGCGCATAACCAGGATGTCATTTTGTATCATCTGATGCGGTTCCTTTAATTCTCAATAAATACGGACTTGAATTTTCCAAAAGTGGTGACGAGGGACACCAATTTCATTCAATTCCTGTTGGGACAAATTTTTTTTTTATTTTAAGCCCCAGCAGTACGATTAGTTCTGGGCTGGTCGGCTATGTTGGCAGCAGTTCTGCGGAGTACAGTGAGTTCGCAAGGAATCTGAAAGAGTACCACTCTGCCAACCTAAAGAAGCACATTGTTTTATTGAGTCCATTAGATTGGGTGCTTAAAATACATTTAATATTTATCAAATAGAAACATTTGAAATTTAAGGAAACCCTTAATTTTTCAGTTTCGAAGTCGACAACCGCCGCCGCAGTGGCATTCGCAGATGTAGGTGGTCGTCAGGCCAAGTTAGACACCACTGATCAATGTTGTGGGTAGTACGGCAGTACTTGTGTCCATGTGACAGCTTATGGCCAACTAATGAAGCTTTCGATTGATACCCGCAGGCATTTACCAGTCTCTATTACAAGTCTTTCTGTCCACTACAGTGATATGAAGCTAAACCACCCAGTTATAAGACACTTGAATAAAATCAAGCCTTGTAATGCCAGTTTGACATCTTCTATTACCAACTTCACCCTTAGCACTTTCTAGCTCATAGCCTTGTCCATCGTCCCCACTGCTATTCAGCAACCACTCTTGACTTTTGTCATTGACACTTGGTCTGCGAAAAATCTGCCTTAACCTTGCACAGAACCCGAGAATTCTTGGGCAGTAGGTGAGTAGTAGTGGTAAGTAGTAAGTAGGAAGCAGTCGTAAGTATTCAAGTTCAAGTTTAAGCAGCACACACTGAACTGGGACACTTATCCCCTTCCAAGTAAAACTGAGAAATCCAAGGGGTGGACGCTTGGACAAACGTTTGCTTGGCATTAAACTGTGATAAATAACTGTGGATTATACTCTTCGGAATGCGGTCTGCAGGCCTTCATTGCTTCCTTGTCTAAACTGTTTCAGAATCGTGTATGCCATTGACTTAAGGAGGCTATTTCTTAACACTGGTCACGACCTTTAAGAAAACGACTGATGGAAGTAAGCAATAAAAATTGTAAGGAAATAGAGGACCATAAAAGCAGCATTGGACCCCAAATCGCTAACTTGAGACAAGGATTTTATCAATTCCAGATGCATAGAATAGCTTCGAAAAGTCAAAAAAAGGATTTGACAGGTTAAAACCAAAGATCGTTTACAGACCTGCTGACATCGATATATTGTCAAATCTACATCGCAATATCCAGCTTTCATGGGCAAAAGAACCACAAGTTGTCAGTGAACAAGGCGGTCATTAACAGGTACAATTTTACTTGTCGAAATCCTTCAAAGAACGGCCAGTCTCGGATTTGACACATCAGAGCGGCATTTCTGCTAGGAACCTCCGTATCTAGCTACTAGTCCACAGAGCGCACCTAATAGCTGCCCTTTGTTTGTTGTGAGTCCACGTCTCAATCAGGATGCACATAATGAACATCTGCCAGCACATACTGCCGGGTGTCTCAGACAATTCCGCCCTACACATTCTTTAAAGGATATAAGTAAACTTATTGTGGTGCCGTTAGACTAATCAGGGTTTTTCTTCCTCACTAAGTTTGGAACTGAGAACATAAAATGATCAAAACACTTAAAACCCGTGTTTGATCACCTCGCTTTTTATGCATACTACCTAAATGAAAGAAGAGTATTTTAAGTGCATTGTATTTTCAGTGCTCTTAATTAGAGTGCCTCCACGAGCACTATGACACCGTCTAATGCATATAATCACATTGTCGTTCTTAAATGGAGCACAAGAGCAAAACGGTGTAAAATAGCAATAAAAGCACGATGTTTTATTCAAATGAACATCATTGGCATGCTTATGCAAGATCTGATACGTCCTGATGCCACCTTAAAAATCGAAGGAGACAACACTCGGGGAAAACATATGCTGCGTGTGCAGTAGGACATAAGGTTACTGACAGGACCCGAAAAAACGGCTCATTCGTCACGATGCAAAGATGAGGGCCCAGAGTAGTCTCATTTCCAATATCGGAGATTAACCATGATTTCCCGCTTATCCCAAGCTTCTTTCTTGGCTCTCCTCCTGATGAACTCACGAGGTCAGCCACCACACGTTTACTAGTTGTGCAAGAAATAGACCCACAAGCCAAATGCGCTGCGTACATTATGTTAATGCTAAGCACAACTTATGACTCAATACTATTGGAAAAACACTTTTGAAAACGCAAATAAATGAACAGGGGAATAATGGTGCCGACTGAGGAGGCTTGTGTACGTCTGGATGCAGCACTGCATCAAGTAGATGTGGGAAATCTGGGATACAAATAAAAGGTCATATTCTCTAACGCCAATGCAAAATGAATGCAACTTATTTTCCCTTACCTACTTGGCTACTACCTGTGCTCGGTTGTGCTTTTCTCACATTCTCCATACCATTTTACCCTACCCAATTCCTTCCCTCCCTTCTACCCCACGAGTGAAGTTAATCGCAATGGAATGCCCCTCGAATGAGGCGATGAGAAGTCCCTGCTGCATTTACTTCCTCATACCCACCGACCCGTCACAGGCTAATTGGCGCTTGATAATAATTCCACTTTGTGCCCACAGATAAACGTCCCTCCCACGCCCACAAATGCGACCACATACAGCTTCGTAACTCGCGCCATCCCCCTTTCTCAAAGTCGTCATCCATTACTAACCGACCTATCAGTAATTCAAGTTGACCCACCAATAATTTCCTCATGCATTTAGAAATGTCAAATTGCTGTGCAGTTGTTCACAGACCCTCCATTTTTTCTTCCTTTACAGACAGCGTCACCTTCGAGAATGCCAGTTTGCAGTGTGACCCGCTCATGTGTAAGTAGGTTTTACTTTGACTCATCTGCTTTGTTACTTACAGCAGCTGCAGTTTGAGCACTCTTCCTTTCTGGCTATCATTGTAGATGCAAGCGTACGTCGGGGTCTGATAAACTTACCACCGTCACCTCCACCAGAACCAACACCGGCACTGATGCCAGGCCGACCACGACCAGCGCTACGCCGAATCAAATATTAGGTCAAGTCCGTTTTAGTGAAGTGTAGTCCACTTGTAAGGCAGTTGAAATTTAGAAGTGACCACGATGAATAATTTCAATGCAAAATCTGAGATTTGTCTACAAATGTTCAATTTTGTGCTTTGCTCTTTATTCCACCTTCGATAGCTATGATATTTATTGTTATGAAATAGAGACTTAGATCTGGCCTATAAAAGCACAAGCACATATAGCTACGGCATATTCTGTCTGTTTAGATCCGGATACGACCAGAATTATACCATGGCAACTTATTTTACCAAACTATTATTTGCGGTATTAAATTGTAAAACTAGGGTTTGGCCGATGATTAGAGCGCCTGGGATGGCACAGACAAAAATCCGGCCTCTCTGCGACGATATTTGATTTTAATTGGGAATCGGATGCATATTTTATTCTATAAGTACTTTTAGCGAAGATATAGAGCGAAATTCCTTTCCTCCTTCTTTAGCCCTTAAATTAATTAGAATTAGGAATCAGCAGCTAATTTCCCTCTGTAAGAAATAGCGGCAGTTCTTGTTTTAAAATCGGACAAGCTAGGTGTGGCCAGTGATTAGAGTCTTCATTTTGAAAAGGAAAGCTGAGCGACTGCAGGCATAGAGATGCGCTCATTTTTATCGACTTGGACCAAATATTGCGCACAATTTGGAATCAGCAGCTTGATTCTGCTTGTAAATTTTCGCGGTATTTCTTGTTATAGAATCTGACAATGCGATCGTGGCCAAATTGTAAATGGCCCATATTGTCGAGGGAAACTAATAGAGCACAGCGCTAAAGGAGAAAATATGGAGAAAGGAGGGCATGTGCACTGATAGCAGAGATAAACTAATTAAGATTTAAACAGTGACGGTGCGGATGTGTGAGAATATGGGACGAAGGAAGGAAAGTCGGTTAGATCCAATCAGGCAGTGCATTTTTAAAAGATAGGGTAGAAAATATGCTTAATGTTTCTCGGTCATTTTTCTCCCCTTTTTATCGTTTGCAGCACTGTGAGTAATTCACTTCCTCCACGCCTGCTCTCGCTTTCTCGTTCTTATCATCTACGATTCATCTGTGTCGCTGTCACGCAAGACCACTATTTCGCCATATTTACTACTCTCAACCGAAACCTTCTCTTCATTTCAGTGCTATTGCAAGGACTTGGGGATTATGTGTAGACGTAATGTCACTACTAGAATCATTTACTCGCCGCTTCTGTCCCTCCCTTTCTTACTCGTTCGTGCACTTAAACAACCAGTGCTGGAAAAGCAAGCCTCTACACGGTGCTTCCCACATGGAAGGTAAAAGGAGCAACTTATCTTTTGAAATCTCTACCAATTTATGCATTCATGCTAAAGGGTGTGAGAACTAGGGAGAGGATTTGTTGATTGCTAAGAAAACGTTAAAGAATCCTTAAAAGTCATCTCCTACGTCACTTTCTGATCCATAATTGGAGAAGTGGCTGGAGAAGAGTCAATAGAGAGGTCATATACACATCGATATGCGCGTCAGCAACATCACAGCCTTGTCATTTGAATCTAAACAACTCTACGCAACCCGTTCCGGCGCCCACTTATTTGTTGACTTTATGAACGACTGCACTGAGGTTAATTTAGTGACTTGTTCTCCAGACATCATTTCAATTTTTAAGCCGGCTTTCAATAGTGAGCATAGTCTGGTGAATCGCCATCTCAAACCAGCACTTTCTCGCATTCATTGCATGCTTCCACTCATTCTGCTGTACTCAGAGGGAAAATTTTACCACAACGACCACATCCAAGCACAGGTTTGCACACTTGGACGGGTTGGACTGTCTCCGGCCTAACTACATCTTCATTGGCACAGTCTTGTGGGTCCGGCCCCACCTACTATGAAATCTATCATCTTCTCTGGACAAGGCACTTCGGCAAAATCACAGCCATAAGTGCGTAAGCCAATTTTGTGTCAACTTAGGTTTTAAGGAATTTTAGTTCCTACCTCAACTCACATTGTAGAACTGCATTTGTACTGTCACAGATAGGCCGCAACCGGCCGTCTGGGTGCAAGTAAAAAAGCTTCACAAATGACGCGCTGAGATGCTTTGGCTTAAGCCTAGGGCACGGGATTGGAGCATGGAGTGCTTCGTTTGATGCAATATGTGATAGCAAATTTGCAGCAAGAGCTACTCAACCAAACAAACACCGAAGCATGGCTGACATGCTAATTAGCTAGGCAGCATAGCAATTGTGCCCAAATTTAGGGTGTCTTTTAGTGCTTATAGCCGATAACAGTGCAAGTATTACTGCAGATGTAAGGCGTCTAAATTGAGCCCATATCTGTCCTGTGGCATCTTTCTTTCAGCCTGGCCATGGTGGATAAGCATGTTTTCTTTTCTCCTCTCTTTGTCTCTTTCTAGAAAACCTCACGTGATACCTCACTGTTACTCTTTTGGAGCCAAATCACCACCCAGAACTCATACGGAACGGCAAAATTGGATTTTAGGAAAGTCTTTGTTGTTCCCACGGCCAGACGCCAATCACATTTCCCTTGCTCTACACCCCATAGCATTGATTTTCAATTTGATGGGGATTCTCATCATGTACGACTTTGCCATCTTTAACTTCTTAGGCGTGTGGTTGAGTGAGCGGGTGCCAGGGAAACAGCATTCGATGAAATCCAGCGGTGCGGTCATGCTATTGCTTTCTCTATACAAACAATTAAGCGTGGGTCAGCAAAAGGGATGAAATGGATGTCGATTTTTCTGTCATGACATAGAGAACCCCAGTGGATGCAAGCATACACTTAGGCACTACCTCTGCGAAATAACGAGAACGAGGTAGCTCTCTCTAGTCATAACACCATAACGCCATAACACCTTTCACGAAGGAAATATACGCCTCTAAAATGGATCCTCATCGTGATTGCGAAAATGTCAGTGAGAGAGTGCTTCGAGGCAACTTGAATGGCTCACCACAAACGACACGTCTGTTTAAATGGTGTTAGAGACAGTAATTCACTCTTGCAAGTAAGGCTACCGAGTGCCGCAATGTGAATTTCCATGAAATTGTAAACAAAGTGTCGTCAACTCTTTGCATTCTAGAATGGAAATTATGAGTCGCGGAACCTGTGATACAAAACGCATCAATTAAGGGTCTTAAGGAAGATAACAACCTTTAATTTGTGCTTTGAATCCAAGCAGTAATATTTTTCGGATAAAATAGTCGCCTTTAGATTGTCACTGAGTGGAATATTAGCGTTGTCAATGCGATTTTAGCCCAAGGTCGCCAGGAGCACGCCCTGAAGAAACAGTGCTGGTAACTCACGGAAGCGTTGGTTGAAGTAGGACTTTGGAACATTACACTTTCAAAGACTTTTAGCTAGTGTCAGGGATCTTTCCTAATGCGTTGGCTGTTTGGGTCTGTCTGTTCCAAAGTGGAATCGGATCACCACCTTTATAGGCCAGAGGCTTTAAGGATTCCATGTGTGTAGGTATGTGGCATTTTAGAATTAGAAAGCAGAGGCGGAGATAAAGTGAAAAAGATTCATGCGCATTTTGTGCGCTTTTAAAATTTAAGCTTTAGTTTTTTGTTCGTGACCACCTATGAGCTGATGGCATGATGCGCATCGTCGAGCTGAGGTAAAATGTTAGGTGCGTCGCCCGCATGCAATGAATTTAGTGGTGGATCAGTAGATTCTTGACAGATAGCCGCCTCAGCATTTGGTCGCTTGTTTAAAAGTAAGCTCTTGAGACCATTACTTGACTGAGTTGTGAATATTTTGCAGCATACTGGTGTTGGGTTTGCAGCTGTCCCAGGACGTAGGGTCGTAGTTTTTTGCTTTTTTGCTTTCAGTTTTATCGACTTTATGGTGTAGAGCTGGTTTGATACGCAGGGTGCTTTGAGCTGGAGTACTTCAAGCGCACTTATTCCTTCTTCAAGTTGTAGGATAGAGAACAATTCCGCCCGCATTCGCTAGTGTTGTTGACCCAACTAAAACACTGGTAGGGGCGTTCGATCACTTCTACTAGGTGTTTCCTACGAACATAGTAGGTGAGATTTTGCATATTTTGGTGGTGTCTGCCTTACTATATAATTTTCCTGTCTCTCATATCTTATCTCTATTCCGACGCGCTGTTGTTGACCGGACACTCTCTCCTTCACATTCGTGCCGTGGCTTCTGAGCTGATTGCATAAAAAGTGATGGTGAAACTGGTAAGGGTGAGGAGGCCAGCCTATAGCATGCAAAAGGGAGGCACTGCTGAGATGCTGCATGAGCATGCAGTTAATGCACCTAGATATTGTATTGTTATTTTGATTAAGCACTTCAATCTACGGAGTATAGAGCTTCAAACTCGGTTGACCTGCCACCTAATGGGATATTGAAGACTGGAATTGGATTGGCTTCATTTTTTTCAAAAAGGGTGTATAAAGTCAGCCTATAAATCTGTTAACAGCACTCTATGCTTAAATAGGGAAACTGTATCGTGATCGGGAATCGGTGTAAAGGTTGTACCTAATGTGCTAATCTGTTTGATGCCTACGCAAGACATAACATCCACTGGTCTACTACTTTAAAAGAGCAGATTGGTTCAAACATTAAAGAGTACCTATCGAAGAAATGCGCAAATGTTCCCCTTGTATTAGACTACTTTTTTCTGCACGCAAAAAATTTATCACTAGACTTGGTTGCCATTGTAATTTTTTGTCCTTTCCGCTTATTTCCTTGTGCTTGATTTGAAGTGGAAAGCAGTAAAGATGAATTTTAATTTGAGAAGAACAAAAATGTAGTCCTTCTTAAGTCTGATAATCAAACAGAGAAGCGCCTGCATTAATTCTCTTACATCAGTTAATGCCAGAGCATAACATTGCTAGATCTGTTTCCATGGGCGCATCAGTATCTGCTCTTTATACCTTCCTCTTATGAACAGTCGTGATCTCCATTGGTTGGAAATGAGCACAGATTTGTTCACTTATGCGTATTTGAAGGATTTTTCATTATGACACTCCAGTGGTGATCTGTACAGCCAGAACATCTGTCGACTTCTCAGTAGCCAATGAGGAGGGACAAATAGGGGTTTGGATCTGAATAACGCTGGAATAGGAGACCTGAAGTAGGGCTCGCACAAGAATTGCACGAGAGGAACGCAGTAAATGTTCAACATTAGTAGACAAAGGTGTCAATCCCGTCAGATAATAATCCATTCAAAATAAATACGAATTCAGGTAAAATGTGTCAGCATCACCAAGTAGGGCCCAGCGTATATTTGATTTTCCTCGCGTTTCCAAAATTCTAGGGTTATTAATTCTAAACTACTGTGTACGTGTTTTAGCCCGTGGATGTTGAGCTAATGAATTTTGTATATAATGCTCCATTTTCTCCTTAAACAGACTTCCATCCTCTCGTGATCAGCCTTAGCGAAACAGGCCGAGGTAAGTGAAATAATAGGAGCGAGACTATCTATTTTTCGGTATTTGCAGATTGTTTGCCAGACATTTGTCCTTGGCTAGTGGTTGAAACAAATTGCGTTTTCGGGTGTATAAGCATAGCTCGATCTAGTCCTAATTATTAGCCAAAATATGACAGATTGCTGACGTGAGAGAGGCTAGCTGTTTTAGAGTACCAAATAGACCTACTAAGAGACAGCTTGGCACAAATAACAACAATGGTCCCATTGCGATGATGTGATGGTTTTTCGACTTCGGTATGCTCTTTTATCGACTTTCGGAGAAGGCGATTCAAGTTTCCACGCAGACCATCTCTGCCATTATGTGCAGCTTTCTCCTAGTGACTTTGGCTATCCAAAGCGACCAACATCCTTCCCTGTGTGACATTTTGGTGCAAATATCAGCTACGGTTGTCAAGGCGGAGTCTGTAACTACATGTGTTCTCGGACATGATTTTGGGGACTGTGTTTACACAGAGGAGGACCCTGGAGGCGTATGGTAGTAAAGCCTTTGATTATCAGGCCTGCTACGGTGGAAACTGCTACTACAGGAGTGGATAATAAAGGAACATGCAAAGACTTTTATAACTTCACGAAGTGTCTAGCTGGTGGATGATTCACCGAACCGCTCCAGGGTCATAGTTTTATCGCTAGTTGCAGCTGCTGGAAATGAAAGGTCAGCAGTCAGCTAAGATAAATGGCGGTTCCGTCAACACGACAAAGGGTGATCGTACACATTTTCTCTCATTTTACTCGTCATTGGTTCGTGCCTCTCCATCAGACTCGCACTCATTTTCTGCTTTCTAGTCTTGCAATTACAATGGTTCCAGCTTTCTATGTTTGGCATCGCAAATGCCCTACTTTTTAAACTTTACATTTAACACACCCTCATACCTTCGCAATCGTCTGCTATCCCTTTCATGCAAATGACACTGCATTGAACACGAGGACATCCTCGCCATTTGCGGCCTACACGCGTCTAAATTCGTAGGGAGTACGACTACATGTGTCTTTAGACGGTTAAGTATGTTACAGTGGCCAAGATTGTTCATTTGCGCGTATTTATAGAGCTTCTTGACTATGCTGCTCGAGTGGTGATCTGTAGACCCAGAGAATATGTTGACTTCAAAGAGCCAACGAAAGAAGACGGAAATTGAGCACAGATCTTCATGACATTTAGAGATTAGGATTTGAGCGAAGCTTGCACAAACATTGTGAAGTAGAAAATCCATAAAAATGGTAAATTTGGAATATGGTTAAATTAGAAAATTTCATCAGGTATGACTTTAGGGTTGAAGGCAGTTCTATCTAGCAACATTTTCTTTGTTCCATTTTCATCATTCTCCTTAAGGCTACGAAGCATAAAGTTTGGTCAAACGGTTAAGGTTTTGCTAACTATCGATGGTGTGCGAAGAAAGCCGTAGAGCTACCAACTCGATCTGATTAATGAAATATGAAGTAAAAAATGGTGCTAAGAAGGATCAGATTACGAAATATTTGGAAAGCATTTATAATTGTGGTGGTCAGATTTGATAGGTAATGGCATCATTCACATCGAATAATGACTCCTTCAAAGCACATACAGTCTGGTGGAAAGTAGGATCCGAATTGCTATTGATATCGGGTAGGCTCTAGTACCCAACTGAATTTCCTATTATGTGTATTGCAGACTCTGCTCAGTTTTAATCCTGGGGACGCTAAATTGACCTTAATTGATCGCTTGTCATTGCAACCACTAAACTAATTAATTGAATACAATGCTCGCTTTAACCCCATTAGCTGCTAAGGGCTTTGGTCATTAACTTGACACCCTTCCTTCTGACTTGTGCTCCCAGATAACATAAATTCCTTTTAATTTTCTCGCTGGAATTAGTGATATTTAATAGAACCACTAACTAACTCGTAAAGAAAAACTATGTGTGTCACCTTGTCTATTTGACGCGCTCATGTGTAACCGTTCTTCGGACCTACACGACAGGCTTTTGCATTTTCATTTAAGACTGCTTTGCTTTTCATTACATGTACTGGTGGCATATGTCAACAGGACCACGCTAAGTCATTAGATTGTAGGCAATGACACATGAAGATATAAATAGCAGGTTAGGAATGAGCTAGGATCTATTACACCTTGAATGTAGCCGTATTTACCAACACTGATTAATAAGTTTATCAAGCGCGGTTTTAATGCGATTGGTATTGTGATTCAATCTGTGTCTGTGATTGCTAAGAAATAGGAAGCTATGTGAGAATCGCAATTTCATTCCAAGACTTGGCTTGTTAAATAACCTCTTCGCTTGCAGTGTGCCACTTTTGAATAGGCAAGGATCATTTTATGCATTAGACAACGCAAATTCAACAGATTACAAGCATATGTGGCGTTGGCACATTCCAGGATTGCCTTCTGCTTGAGGCGTTTTACATTTTATTTCCTCAAATGTGGCCGGTCTGGTGCTACAGCTCTTGGAATGCTATTTTTACTGAGAGGACCCAAGGCCTTTCCATTATCGCTACTTCACCTCCTTTAGAAGGCAGTGACAATAGTGTCTCATTCATCCAACCATCCCGTTCATAAAGCTTGTCTCTTTTGTTGCTACCAGAAGAACGCCGGTACGAATTCTACTCCTTTTTGAACGCGCAAAATTTTTGCATAACTGTGGCCCTTATGAACGCATCGCCGTATACAACGCTGTGCAAGTCCCTTACCCTATTGTTCTACAGAATTATGGGACGGATGTCCCGCATACCAACAAGCAAAGTTTTCTGTCTTTGCGTATAGGTAGATTAGTGTCTGATGATCCATTATTGAAACCCCTCCATATTAGATTGTGTCAAATCCCCCAACACCGGATGCGCAAAAAACACCTGACATTTTGCTGAACATCTTAAGCAAAGTTTGGCATTCATGCAAAAGATGGCGTGTTTATGTTCTTCTTTTTCCCTATGGGACCATATTGGTCACAGTTGCCTTTTTAGTGGCAGTATTCTGTACGGTTGGGTAGACGCTTGATTAAAAGTCGAGAAGGTCTGAAACTAATATAGATCAGGGCGTTTGCGCTGGCCTTTTTAACGCTTCATTTTGTTCTATCCCATTTCTAGTGCTGTTCAATCCCTCGCATGTTTACGCGGTCTTTAGTAGGTTCCCTCCGTCTGCAGAGAAATAAATATTTTTTTTTGGATTTAAGGTAAGGTCTGTAGAATATGCGGGTTAAATTATTTTATCTTCTCACTGTCTGCTTTGCCGCTTTTGCATGCTAGTGTTCTGACCATCTATTTTGCATAGAAGACCAGTTTTTCCATGCAGAAAGGCTGGCAAACTGTCTATGCAAATAAATAAAAACGACTGCTTTGTCGCTCCTAACTTCAACATTATAAGGTCGATGAAAGATCGCAGCAAAAAAGGAAATTTTCAAAGGCTTTGGCGGCTTCAAAAATTGCATTTAACTGTCTTTACAAACAGATGGTTTGCTTCCTTTGGAAGATGAGATAGAATTTGTCAAAGTGAATGTCGAATGAGTTTATATAAACCGGGACTGATCTGCATTGTAAGAGTTAGTTTGTTCCTAAGTCACGTCAGTTAAGGAACTCAATTTAAACCTTGGATGCTTTATTACCTTTTTCGCCTTTTGTTTTCCCATAAAGAGTGAATTGAACAATGAGAATTTCCTTATTTGAGGTAATCGAATGGGTGCGGTGTTTATGGGTACACTAGCTCAGAGCACACATTCTCTTGACAAATACAAACACTGTTCGACTTACGTCCTCCATGAAAAGACCTAGCACCAGCACATGAGCTGATCCTGCAGCCCGGAACACATCACAAGTTCTATTTCCCATGGAACAAGTTGCATTCCAATCAATGGAAGCTATCTCAGCTTGAAGTAGCCTGATTCGAAGCGCAAACCTTGTACTTGATTAGTCGCTGATCATCACAACTAGATAAGATGGAAGTCACATTACTAATGCAATGAAGGTCTGCTAATGATGGCACGTGTAGATGCTAACCATAAGGTAAGCTCTAGGAATGGTGACGGCAAAGAATATAAGGAAGTAAGAGGTAAGGTATGCCGCTCCTGCAAAGTGCTAGAAATTGAATGAAATTGGATGAAAGCATGACAGTATGTTGTGAGAATTATTCGTCTTTGCATTAACTCGCGACGAAAAACAGCAATGGTTGAACCTTTGTTTGCTTAAAGTCGTGAAGGCTACACGATTTATGTCAGTGGCACCATGATAAGATGATAAAAGGAGACTCCCAGCTCTGTCATTCCTGCGCCACACCGTGTCATTCTACGTCAGGTTACGTTGCGGTGAGATAGTCTGTTCCACTCTGCACAGCTACGCTCAACCGCATTTAACTTTTGCGCTGCAATGCTCAAGATTAAGACAATAAATTCATCATCGTAGACCTCTCAAAGCAAAGCGAAATCAAGGGTGAGACAGGAGAATTAGATAATTTCGGCTAGCAGATCCTTAGATTTGTGTCATCTT
>JADWOT020000009.1:95325-105325 GCA_036345935.2 Taenia hydatigena
GTTTTAATTCAATACATCGCTTTACGCAGATAAAACATAAATCTCGAGTATCCCTACTTTCGACTTAAATCGCTGCATTCTAGGCAGTGCTGTTTTGATAAAATTGAAAACAATCATTCTATTTCATGCCTACTATTCGAAACTTAACAAGGCGCCTTCTTCCATAACCGCCTCCAGACCTCTTAAAGTTGATACCACCTTGATGCGTATGACTCTGTAGCACAATGCACATTTGAAGTCGAAACGTTTTATTTCAATGCAACAAGTAACAACAAATTAGAGTGATAAATGCATTTGAAGGGGGCTCAGTAACATCTAACCTTGATCAGTATGATATACACAATCAATCCACGGAAGTTATCTACTCCAGTGTCATTTTTATCCAGTTGCCACAAAATTGCTGCTGATGCAGAAGGCCAAATCTCACAGGAGAGAAGAGACATGCCGCAGTGTAGTAAAGTAACTAAACAAAAATGCAGTTTAATTAGAAGTACAAATGCAGTCATGCGCCACTGCTACTTGGCCAGTTCCTCCACCATGCCTCCATTTGCACTGACGAAGGTGCTCTCTGCCTAAAAAACGGCTTTAAGAACATAGAAAAGTACAGTATTGCGCCAGACTTTGTAGACTTCTAGCGGTATCGGCACAGATTCATTAGCCAGCACCGGCCACCAAAATGCGCTTCAGCAGCGGTACTGCGCCGGCAGGGCAGCACAACCCTCCGTAGACTGAGAGAGAAAAGGGCTAGTATGCAATTTTAGGTGCCTATTCGTCGTCGCCACTTTTCGCAATACTACCCACAATTCCCATCCATCCACTCATCTATTCAATCACTCCTCACCACAGAAGTGAGCGAAGCGAACTCGGAGAAAGGTCTCGTGCTTGAAGAAGCAGAATGGATGTAAAACAACAGTCTCAATCATTGTGCAATTATGAAATAATCTAATCATTTCAATTTGAGAATCGAGACTTAATTAAACAGTAGCGCAGACTGCGTGTCGAGGCTACGCTCAAAGTAAAATTTTGACTGCTTTGGTCTGCATTTGCTCATTTGGTGCCCAGTAAAGTCGCTGAAGACGCATTTAGCTCGTCAATGGAGAAGCAAGCATTCCGGAGGTGCAGCTGCTGTAATCATCACCATCACCACAACCACGATAGATTTTGTCAAAATGGATTGCAGCACGATTCGGATATTGTAGCAGTTACCACACAGGCAATAAAAAAGACCTTAGAAAAGGGCAATTATTTATTTCTTGCCAAAAAGGAGTTCATTAGGGTGGTTGAGACGCAAAACATATCAAAATAACTAGCAAATTAACGTCCGCTCCTATGTGAACAAGGTAAGAAGCAATATCGAAGGGCACCTTGTTATTTATTATCCAATAGTCTTATCAATTTTAAGTTCTAGACCATCTGTAATAGTAAAAAATGTCAAATCTTTACAGTGTAGTCGATTTTACGATCACGACGACGATTCGACACCATGAATGCCAAATATGGCACATTAAAATGAAGCTATTGCAGCAAATGAAAGGCAAAGGTGTTCTAGTGGGTGAGGTCACTTTTGTATCATTTTATGGGAATGACCTGCTTAAATTGTTTGAAAGACGTTTACACTGGAGTGCCACAGACGTTTGAGCAGCAGCAACATCACATTGAAATGAGACAGGGTTGACTCCACTTCTCATGACCGGTGATCAGGTATTCGATGAGTTCGCAAGGTACTTTTGTGTGAACCGCTACTACAAACACCAATCCACCATCACGGCACGAACGCGATAGCTTCGTAGAAAACAGCGATGCAGCGTCCATACTGGCAAATCCATTTTCTGCGACGACTGCTAGTCCAATACCAGCTGTCTGCAAAACAGTCTAGCTCTTGTCAAATAACAGTCTCAAGCATACACTTTTGACCAGATAATCTGTCTCAGTTAGAAGTCTGCTGCCACGCCCAGCCTCAATGCTTGTCTTGAAACGGAATATATTAAACGAAGTAAGCAGGAAAAAATTAATTCGTCCAACTTTGTGTCCAAAAGAATGGGCTTACCGGTTCGTTCCTCTTCAAACGCGTTACAAAATCCATCCGCTCCTTTACCAAAGACTGCACTTCGTGTCATCAGCTTCCGTTGGCTTGTGCTGGACTCGCAAAAGGCGGCAAAGAAAGATGCTTTAAATTCCTAAAAAGAACTGAAAATATCACAATCATGCACCTACACCCCTTCTACTAAGTCAACTTTACGTCTACCTATGCGCTGCACACGATTTGGCACTGCCATGAGACGCCGATCCTTTGGCTTAGGGTCAGCCACAAACACCAGCTCATAAGAAAACTAAACCTATGCCACTAGAAACTACTGGAATCTTATTTTATGCGCTAGCCGTGCAAAAGTAAAAATTGAGGAGGAGGCTAAGTGCCCAATATACATCCGCATGAATCGCACCAAAGTCGGTGCACGCAGAACCGAAAGTGGAGACAGGGTAGAAACTAACCATCCAAAACGTCCAAATTGATAGCAAAGGCAAGATTTATACCTAAGTTGGGGCATGCTTTCCTCCGCTATCATTTGGGTCACATTAAGATGAGTGTGGCTTCTCAGTTATTACCCTCGTAGGATGTATTAGTGCTGCCAACTGAGATCATCCTGCCTATGTATGATCAGCACATGGACTAAAACAACACGTATGGTTAACTGGAACTAGCTAAATGAATACAAAGGGACAGAAGGATGGAAAGCGCTAATGGTGGAGGCTTCCAAAGAATATTTGATCAAGAGACAATGGTTGACACAAGCCTAAATAAGAAATTCAGCTTGCGCATAAAACTCAACTCCTTCTTACGACCTATTACAGGATTCTGACGATCAGCAGTAAATCATGCGCACGGAATTCACTTAAGTGCTAACAATTTAGAATGTATGCACAAAAACGCACTTATTTGTGCGAATTCCTGGGAGGTAAAAATCGCAGGAAGTGCCAAAAATGTCTTAAGGAGAAATCAGCCAGAGTTAAACTGATGTGGCATATCCTTTCCAACTTCTGCTACCTCGTCCAGACAGAGCAATTGTGGAAGAAAAGAGTGATTGCAGAATAACATTAAAAGCAGCTTAGAAAGCAGAGCGGATGAAGCAGTTGTATCTGGAAGGAAACAATAAAAATTCATTCACACAGGACCGTCAGCATCTCAACCGATGCAGTTACTAGTCTAATCGAAGGCAGCATAAACGGCTGCAAGTTGAGATTGTCGCCGTGACTCTAGAAGAGGGGAGGGCGTGGCTGGGATTCCACTGTCACTGTTACCAAAAGGACAAAGTGTGACCTGTGCGACCGTGGTTTAAAGCAGGATAGAGAGACGCAGCATCTAAATGTTCCAAGTCCTCTTTAAATAGATTCTCATGCTCTCCTTACTAGGAGTCACTGACTGCAGGCAAAACGGTTACCAATTAACATGACCAAACCAATGATCAATCGAACCATTTGCGAACCAAATAAATGTTGTGTAGGGACGCCTACTGCCCACCATGACCACAGCAAATGCAATGCGGAGAATTAAGTTCACACAGCATTCTCAACAATAGCCATTATACAGTCGCAAACGGGTTCTTCAAAGACCAAGTATCCCTTTAAGTGGCAAAAACTGCAATCCACAATCCGTGCCCTTCTCAATACTACGCAACCAATGTTTAAATTTGTGCTTTTACTTCACTATTCTACATCAAAAGCAATCAAGAAGGCCCATAGTCGGCAGCCATTTCATAAAAGAAAACAAGTTGCTAAGATGCAAACCAAATCAATTCTGGATTGCTACGAATAAGAAACAGCGCATCTGCACGCGCGAGCTTTCTCACCTTTCTTTTTAACAGGGACTCCGCAAATATCAGCCACACTTATGCCGTGACATTTTATAATGAAAATTACATCAGACCCTTAAAAATGTAGCAAGCCATTGGCACACAATCTAAGCAAATTTGGATCGAAACGAATAAGAAAAAGTATATCTGCAGTCCCAAGCTGTGCTTTTATAAGACAGTGCATGCTTAAAGCAGGGGCTGATTATTCTACGCACGTGCAACCAAATTTCTTTAAAGAGAAAAAGCAACAAAAGTGCTGCGCTACATATTTCACCGTTTCCATCCCTATTCATTATAAATAAGGCTTTGGCCGGTGGCTTGTACGGGGTTAAAAAGGCAGGTCCCTCGGAAAGAAATCTAGTTCTGATCTAAAAGTCGTACTATTTAGGCATTAATGGTATGTTTGCTTCCGCGCCCGCGTGGGAAGCTTGTATTGTAAATCGCTTAATAATTAGGTTTGTCTGCAAGTTATTGCGAATAATTTCGGTAAGAAAAAGCGAGGAAGACAGAGCACAAAGTAGCAATTTATTATTTTCTTTTCGGTCCGCAAATGGTAGGAATTTGTAATATGCCAGTTTAGTTCCCGTCGGTGTATATAGACTGTTGTGAGACAACATGTATTTTGCGGCATACTTTGAACAGATAAGACCTTAATTAGAAATAAGTAGTTTTTCGTTTTTTGCCTACATGCAGCAGTTGTTGTGCCAAACGTTATTAATGTAGATCTGGTTGGTATGAAGAGATGTTTGGGTCTCAGAATCTTGCTCACCCTTGCTACAGCTCATGATAGTACTCATGCCATTGCTGCCATTTAGGTTCCTTTAATGTGAGCTGATCCAATTGCGAAATTGGAATGCGAGGAGCATGCTCATTTTGCTGCTGTACTTTATGTCTCTTTTAGTGGTGCGTTGGTCAGTTTTGGAACTCAGAGGCTTGTTTACTTTTGCAGCAAGTTGTGGCAGTACGCGTATCACTAATGCCAGTATAGGTCGTATCGTTTTCTCGAAGTGTAGGCCGGTGCATCTGCATAACATTACACGCGTATAATAATGACTATTTATTCTCTTTGCATGTAGGCGAAATGGTTTAGAGGAGGAAAACGAAAGCTCCGTAAGTGCCAGACCACATATTTCACCGTTTCTACCTATGTGTAACCTGATAAAGGCTTTGGTTGTTGGCTTTTTGCGGTGCTAAAAATACAGATCCCCAGTAATGCAATTCTATTCTGATCCAAAATTCGTTGATTTTTGCGCTTTTGTTTATTTTACTTCCGAGTCCATGTAGGGCTGTTCTATCTTTTACCACAGTGTGTTGAGGGTAATCTCGACTAGAAGCGAAAATGGCAGAAAACAAAGCAGCGACCTATCATTTTCCATTCGATCTGCAAGTAGTGAGAGTATTTGCTCAGGATTTTCTTAATAAGTGATGCCTAGCAGCAGTCTTACGCGCTAAATTTAACAAGTTGGGATTATCGTGCAGTTAAAGAGAATGCATTGGCGAAAATTCTGAGATAACATGCGTCGATAGATGGGTTCTTTTTTCCTTTTTGAACCAAAATTGTCTGCAACAGTCTCATTATAAAAGACCTAAAAATTAGATGAGCCTAATGTTCTAGATGGCAGTTAGCTGCATAATGGCATGTGTGAATGCTTGGGAAAAATTGTACTACAGAATGAGAGCAGAAGTTCGTCCATTTGATCAACCAACCTAAACTAGTGTGGTCATACAGATTACGCGACTGTTAGCGTCGTGCGGAACATTCCAGCTAAGCAGAAGAGCCACGTCACGAACACATGGCATGGTGCCATCGCACTCTTTTGTAGAAATTTACTCGATTAACTAAATTACTTTTGAATGTAACCTCTGCCACAGGAGGCTTATCGACCACGCCTAAATAGATTATGCAAATTTCCATTCCAAGTGGAATTGTGAAGTCCAGTTCCGCGATACGCGTGTTTATGGCTGCACAAATTTGTGGCTGGACGCTGTTTCGTTAGTCTAATTTAAAAGCTTAGTCCTTTGTTGTTACTGGACTTCCAAATCGGTTTTGAAATGCAAACAGAAGCATTGGATTCTAATTCGAATAGAGTGGCAGAGTCAGAATGAATTCCCTTTTAGGACATAATTATTTTTCAATTACTACGTATTTGTTAAATCTGCACTGCTGAATTTGAAGAAGTTTTTCCTTTCATTTTGAAACGTTTCCACTTTTACAGTGTTGCCTCATTGTAATGCCATAATCTCTGCCAAGGAATGCTGCATCTAGTCGCCAGAACCCGAAAACGCCACTTCGGTAGAAGCAGCAGTACCTCAGAACTGTGTTGACCCTTGCGTGCTCTCATTGTCGACTCTCCTGTTCTCTAAATGAGTGATTTTACTTTCGCAATTAGGCTAATCCGTCTGCAGGTCTGCTCAGGCTACTAGCAGCGATTTACTTTTGGGTCCACGAGTAGTATGTGGACTAAACGTAAGCACAACTGCGGTAGTCGAAAGGATGAAGCTGCTGCTAATTATTCCTTATCTGACTATGAGATTTTCATATAGAAAACACCTATGGGTTAAGGTAGCTGCAAGCCTATTTCGCCATCACCGCAGCGGTTCAATGATCCATTTTCCTAAAGGTGTGCAATCTGTAACGTCGAAAAGGAGTGGTGAATCCGAAGCCATCGATGAAGTCGGGTGAGTGGATCGCCTACGTGGGGCCACTTATGATTTTCTCATCAAACATCCCGTTGTTGACTTAACTGCATGAGTCTGTGCATCGATCGGTAAGGCAGCCTGATGTGATGAGGAGGCCTATGTTTGTTATCTGGATGGGCTGCCATTTGATAAGATCTCAGGACGATCCAGGCTACGGCGGATAAATTAGTGAATGCAAAGGTACCGGGTCGAACAAATCTGCTTTTGTTTATGGCAGCAAGTGATTATGTAGTTCGATCAGCGGCAATTTCTCAAACCTCTTTCGCTTTCTATCACCCTCTGCTCATTAGACTTCCCATCTTTAATTTTCCTTCGAGCCAGCTAAGGTGTTGCAAAAGATGGTAATACATTTGCAGTGCATTTAGAGCTCCGCTGTGAACTTTAATTAGCCAAAAAATAGTTCTTCAGTAAATTCTTTTCTCAGCTTTGATAATCAACTCCACCGCAGAACTGGGTAACGTGTCAACCTGTGGTTAGTGTTTGTCACCCCTCCAAAAATTATGTCGGTATAGATGCTTGGAGTACATTTGTTTTATTATACGGTACTAATTTTAAGCGGTTAACTTTGTGAGCTTTGAGTGCCTCCTGTAAACATCATGGATGCTCAAATCTTGGCCAGCTTCGTATAATCCACTCTATGCTGATCAAAGTGACTACTGCACTTTTACAAAGTTGAATAGACAGGTAGGTGGTGGATTATTAGTTAAAGGCATTGGCGAAGTGGAAGACAGGCCACTAGACAAAGGACTCTACTTTTGTTACTTATCGTCGCTTCTGCTTCTATACCATGCTCGAACAGCTAAAATACCAGGCCGTAATTAAATATATGCTTTACACGTTTCGGCAGAGAAATAACAACCTATAAATAGGGGTAGAATGTCAAACGCCATCAGAGAGCACGTCTTGGTTGATTGCGACAAATTGAGGAGGGCCAAACAGGAAGGACGAGCTATGAACGTCTAAAATCCTTCAAGTCTTTACAGCGCGGTGACTTGAAGACCATAATCTTGAGCATTAGGGACAGAGTATGCACAAGGGCTACCGCGACATCACGTGGCCGGGATGCGGACAGTGAGCACACTGTGGGGCTTTCACATATCGCCAAGGTAAGTTTGGAGGGGCTCTCCAATCAACGATGTCCAGACACATCTTGAATTATAGGAAAGGGGAGGCGATGACAAGCCTGAACTTATATCCTGTCAATTAAATATCAGTGACTGCAACACTGGCAGGTCTATTAAACGGAGCTAGGGCGTGAAGGACAGAAAGGGGAATGGGCCTTTTTAAATAACTCAACGAGGATTGCGTTTTAATCGCCGTTTGTAACGATTTTTGCAAAGGACTGCTACAATACCTATGCTCTTTAGAACCTGGTCGTAGAGCAGCATGGTCACTCTCCTGAGGCCGACACATTCGCGTTCGTAAGTTGGATCCGTTGCCACACCAAAATTCCATGCATTCGGCAAAAGAAAGATATATCCTTTTAGAGACTTATCCAAATTACCAGGGATTGCTTGGTAGTAATGACTGTGTGGGATGTGGATTCTACAAAATTGAAAATTATTTTACGTTCGACGGGATCATAATTTGTTAAGCATGAGCCCTTTAACGAACTATTCGAGCCCAGGATTCCGCCTTTGGCGTCACTTTGCATAAAATCCAGGTGAGGAGGAATTTTGCTTTATGGTTTCCTACTGTGTTTGATATACATAAACTAACAAAAACCATTTACTGGATAGTTCGGCTTCGCCCTTAATTCCCATGGTTTCATTTTTGATACGCAGTAAAATAGCTTTATACCAGTTACTACAATACTCACCTCTAATCACTTATAAGGTACAAGTTGCTTTTGGTTATTTAGCAGCTATACGACTGTATATAAAAGCCTTCGAGGCAGGACAAGTAAAAGATCGAATTACGAAAGAGCTGCGTACCGCGTTATCCCGTCATTGAAAATTACTGAATGATGTTGAGTTCTACTGGTGGTTTAGAGTAATGCATGCGTTAGGTACTACAAATGCGAAACAATGGCAACTTAGCTCAAGTGCACTGCACTTCATGTATTTCTCACTTTGATCTGGCACTGGTCTTAATACGTCTCCAGCTATTAACCAGCTGCGGTCTCCTGCAAGACATTAGCACTTTGTGCCATGCATCTGTACTGAGGCTGTGTTGACAGAAAACCAGAGAGCGCGGATGTTCACTGCACCGTGTTTTGTTCGTTTTAATCTCTAATTAATTGAGCTTAGGTCTCAAGTGTAAAGCTACTTCTGGTTCATTAAGGTGTATTGCAGCTGCAAGACATTTAATATTTAAGAATGACTTCGTTATGATAAAGTGATTTTAATGCGTAAACTGCAAGTATGAGCACATAGTCGCGATCAGTTTCCTTGGTTTCTCATCTACATCTGTTTCTTCCACCTCTGGCAGCCATGATATTTTGCGTTTTATGCCATAAAAGTAGACCTGATAGACAGTTGAGGAGCCTATTTTGAGAAACCGATCAAAATTGATCAGAATCACAGCACAGAAGCGTGTTTTGTTTAGTGATTGCTTGCGACATTTCTCGTATCAATTTGTAAAAATAAGGGTTGGCTGATGACAGCGCCTAGATTGATGCATAAAAAATTGATGATGAACGAACGCGCACCCCCAAACAGAACCAGAACCGATCCTAATTAAAAGTCAGATGCATGTTTTACTCTGCAAATGCTTTCAGTAAGGGCACAAAGCAACGTTCTTTTCTTCCTCTTATTTAAATTAACCGGAAAGGAATCCTAGCATCTTTCCACCTTCCGTAATTGCTTGCGACATTTCTAATTTTGCTAATCTCACAATATAGATGCGATCGAAGCGTGGTGGTTGTATTTTGGCAAGGAGATCAGGACTAGTCAGGGTACAGATTATTTGTTGTTTCTATCCATATTGATCAGAATCAGGAATCAGCAGCTCGTTTCCATCCGAAAGCGATGGCGACAGTTCTCATTCTGAAATCGGGCAGGATGGGTATGCCCGACGAGAAAGGTCTCTACTGTGGCAGGAAAAGCTGGGAGCCTACACCTAACGTTTCTCTCGTGTTCACCTCCTTAGAACCTAGCATCGGTTTTTCCTGCCTCCTTTTACCGCCTCATCGCCTACCAACGCCCTCATTGCGAATCCCCTTCATTTCCCTACTAGTCACATCTGATGCTCGCAGGTGAGGCAAGTGGAACACCTTCCGTTGGCCAGCCTGGCAGAAGGCGGGGCTCAGGACTGTGTCCTTCCCACTACATTTCATCGACTATCTTTCTGGTCAGGAACGAAGCCACCCATATTGACTTGGCGTAGCGTTGGTGGTGTCAGTAGCAATAGGAGTGGTAGATGCCTTCTTGGTATTCGCAGATGAGGCAAATTGAACATCTGTGGCTGACTTTGTGGGTGGATAGTCGTGTGGCTGTCTTGCGCATTGTTAA
>JADWOT020000009.1:105425-127128 GCA_036345935.2 Taenia hydatigena
TGCAATCAGCCTTTTGTTCACAACAAGCTAATTTCGAAACAGACATTCGTCCTATTTTCGTTTAAGCGAGTAGATTTGCTTGCATCACAAGTTAAAATAAATGTATCAGATCCAAAAGTCTTGAATGGAGTGCGGTTTCATTGGAGAAGATGCACCATATTGGCGTAGAAAAATTGCGGCGCCCCAGCATTAACCTAGTTTGAACTATTACCGAATTAGGTATGGCTCTAAAGGCCGTCTCTTAAATGCGCTCTCAACGCATCCCTTCAAGGACATTTGAGAGATTCCATTTTGTTATATCTGTCCGCCTGTCCATTCTACGTTGCTAATTTCAGGCACTACATTGCAAGTCTCATTTTCATTCCATGGGACCATTTGTTCTACTTCGATTTCAGTTATCATCGTTTAGGGCAGAGAGTAGGCAGTAAATGTTTGTATGTTTTATCGTTCATTACGGTTCAGCTGCATTGCGCTGCATTAGTTGGGTAGCGGTGATCCAATGTCATGTTTACAATATCTTAGACAAATGGGGACGAAAGCATACCACTATATCAGGAACGACAATAAAGACTGGTATCATTCCCGCCATCACGGTAAAGGCGATGTGCAGCACGCTTTTCTCCATCCTGTCCGTGTAGGCGCGGAATGCACCGTGTGTTTGGCAGCCGTACACTAGCGTCGCGGCTGGTCTGTTCCTATATTCCTCTTTGATCCTGCCTAAACAATGGAACGAGAAAAGATATGATCCCCAGTCATGAAAAACCGCTTGTTGAATGGGTTAGGTCTGTGTTTTGAGGTGAAGTTTATTTGTATGGAAAGTACACAAGAAATACTGGTTTTCGTATGTGCACACCTTGTACGAAGTGAGCGCATCTTGCATGGAACAGCATTACTTTCGCTGCAAGCCTTAAGACTGTTTTCTTTGTTTAGGTCATTAACTTAATTCACTGTCAGTTAGGGCTTATAATTCAAAGCACAAAAAAGGCAACACGCAGGCCTACCTACTTAAAGCTATAAGAAAAGTTAGTTTTATAGTTCATAAGCAGAATTTTTGTTGCCTTGAAGAAAAGCGATTGTTTGACACAATAAATGACTTGGTGATCTGTTTTAGTTTTGCTCTTCAATTCATATTTGCCCTTCTGGTTATAATGCTTCTAAACAAACTGGACTCGTCTTCTGTCTTCCAAACGTGGGAATCGTGATTATTCAAGGAGTATGTACATGCATGCAGCGAAATATTTGAATGCGGTGTTTTTCGGCCCACCCAATGCAGATCAACAGAGCCATGAGTCAGTATATCGAGCCTATGACATTGACGTACCAGGTGTCAGTGTGACATGCAGCACATTCGAGCATGCTGCGACAGCGGCAGATGCTGCGTCGACTTGCGAGATGACCGCGGCGCTTGCCACAGAGGAGGCACGTTGCTCCATCCACCTGCTTCTTGAAGGGCTAAAGGGAGAACAGCATCACTGCAGCCATTGATAAATCACTATCACACTCCATTACGAACTTCAACCTTTAACTTAAGCTGCAGGTTGCTAAGTTGAGAATGCAAGTTCTCATGATCCTGTCAAAAAATTGCTCACTTATTCTGATGCGTCGCAAAGTGTTGCAACGGAACGCGGGGATATCTGCAACGAAACTGATGTTCAAACGTAATTACCGGTGTGAATTCTAATTCGTGTGGAAGTTGGAAGTAGTGTCGGTTTTAAAAATGGAGGTGCACTAATTCGCCAATGTCTGCCTTGAAAGCACGCAACACCAATTTTGCCTCATTTCGCTGGCTAGTGATCAACTAGAGAATTGGATGTTGAAACGATCATTGCTGCGGTAATCCTCATTTTGAGGCAGAGTCAATGGCATTGCCTACTAATGCTACCATCCGAAATTGTATAGCATTCTAACATCATTACATTCAATAAAACGCTCCCACCCCTCGATTTCAAAGCTTACAAGCGTCAAAGAAGCTCACAACATTTCTTCGTACTTGATGTTCAATTTCCTTTAATTCGTGCATAGAATTACAGTGGGCTCACACAAAACGGGTATGCGAGTGGAACTACTCTAAAGAAACCTATGAAGTATGAAGTATTGACAAATGCACGTCCAAAATGCAATCACTTGATCTTTAAATACTTTGGGTGGTTCCGCTCTTTGAAACAAACATGTCCGTGTTCTTAGAAGTACCTGACTGACTGAAACTCACTGGCCTAAAACAAAGAAGGATCTTTATTTCAAATTGCCTTTGTGTCAGGGGTGCTATTTGCCTATGCTACCTCAGCTTTCTTTGCCAATATGGGCACCCTACCCATCGGCCACACCTACGCTGTTTGGCTTTGGGAAGAAAGTAGTTGCAGTCTCCTGCAGGAGGAAATGAGCTGCTCATTTCACACGTATTTATAGGCAGGTAATAAAGTAGATGAGCAGATGAGAATACTAGAGAATAGACGATCAGATGAAAAGGCTAATAAAGAGAATGAATGATTGCTTGTGCATTTTACTAAATTTATTCTCAGCGACAAATAGGCGCCAGGGTTTTTCATAAATCCCATTTCATCGAATGTCGCTTAGCTTGTCGCCGGTCAGCGAGAGCAGTACCTGGTTAGGCACTGCTTTTAGCGCTAAGGAGAACGCGGCAAAGGGAAGAAGGCGTGAGGGACATGAGAAGTAAATATAAGGGAGTGAGTGTGAAGCAGTTCGCAGTGAGGGAGTAGAGGACTGGTGGCGGTGATGGTGGTGGTGGTGGCGGCGTCGAGGATTCAAGCCTCTCACTAGACATGATAACTACCCACCTCCCACTTTTGTCGATTTATTGCCTCCACCCACCTAGTGACAAAGTAATTTGCATGTGCATCCTTCTTGATGCAGTTCGTTATTAGACATACATGGTGCCACTTCAAGCAGAGGAGGAGATGGAGAATCTCTAAGGCTTTGGCGGCATTCTAGTCCAAAATCTTTTGATCCGTAGTCACACGCCCTACCCATCGGGCCGCAGATTCAACGAGCAAATTTTTTCTCTTTTTATCTCTTCTCCTTTATCATCATCATCTGCTGAAATTAAGCAGCACACTTCCTCCTCATATCGAGCCACTCTTTGCAACGGTAATGCAATTGTCCCACTGTTCCCGTTAGTCGGACTACTTCTACTTTCAATGGCGCATGTAGCAGTGCTAGTGTCTATGTTTGCTGTAGGTGCCTTCTGAGGCAGACATGCCAGCTGGCGACAACAGGCGGTGAGGAGGGGTGGTGGTCATCACATCTGCCATGTGGGGGTCAGCTTCCGGGATTTTGAGACTTGAGCCTCGCGGTTAACACTCAAGGAGACGTCAAAAGGTTAGTCGTTTAGACCACACATATGGTAGTAAATTGTGTAAACGATGTCAGCTGTTCAACTGCTCCTTTCGATACTTCGGTATGGTCACTTGTACTGCCATTGAAGCTTAGGGTTACACAAAACAGTCTCTGCGAACCCGGAATAAGGCACTTTGAATTATGTTATAAATAACTAAATTCTTCACTTTCCTCTTCCGACACGATGCATAAGCGTGGCACTGAGTGATCAACTGAATATGCGTATGCGTATTTGGATGTGTAAGCGCAGTAAGATAGGAGGGAAGGTGGTGCAAGGGGCATCGTAATGGGGTCTGAACATGGAATCTTAGAGCCAAATCGTGATGTCCTGACCATTACACTTTTGCAGTGGCATTGTATGCGTCATACCATCATCATCATCATCATCGTATTCCTTGACGCAATTCAATTTCTCCCATTACCCTTGCGATCCCGTTTTCTTTTTCATGTTCTCCGGCATGCACATTCGCTTTCCATAGTGTGAGCCTACTCTTAAAGAACATGTTTCAAGTTGGCGTGTGAGGGGAGAGAACGGAAAATACAGATCTGATTAGCTTGGCTTAGCTTAGCCCGTCTCTGATCTTCTTCTTGACACACCCATAGATTGCAAGGTGCACCCTTCCTTTTTACAACATTATATTCTGTAGGCGCATTTGGCATAGTCAGATCACTGGCTGATTGCCCATTGATCAGGTCGGAATATTTTCACTCACCGGCGAGTGAAACTGAAACGATTCTGCTCCGCATGCAACGTGGCCGCCGGCCGACTCCAGTTAAAGACGCAGTCAATTTGACCTCATTCGAATCACACATCCTTATATCATTCCATGCGATCAACCATGGTTACAAATGCGGCTTAAATATCACCAACCTCCTCTAGCATGAAATTGAGGCGTGACAGACTTTCCTCACTCGCTTTGACGATCCAAGCAGCAGGTACCGTCACCCAGGTGCCAAGTCAGCTGCTGTGTAAGTGGTGCGCATTTTCGGGACAGCAACCGCATAATCCTTCTCTTGTAACTCATTTAATGCCAGGGAATGCAGCCTACATTTTAGTACTCAATATAGTTCAGGTTTATTACCTCTGATAGTCCACCAATCTACACATTACTTCGCGCATTCAAAATAAATTAGAATAACGAAAGCGTTAAATCTACCCGCATTGAAATAATATATAGCACAGATAAAGCCAAAACTCGCGTGCAAAGAAAATTGGCTTTGTGTTTTAACGGTCTGGAGCATTTTGAGTGAGCTGTAGGCGCAAGTACTATTGTTGATACATCTCAATGTCAAATTAACTATGCAGTCACCTTCTCATGAGACGTGGATCTCCAGCACAATTCAACCAGTAAGACATTAAACATTTTTTACTTCTTTAAGCGCCAGCTGCAAGTTGACGCGATTTCTGGTGGAGCGACTTAGAAACTTGTAAGGGCGGAGGTATGGGTGTTGAGCACTGGTGTCTGTAGTGAATTGAGCCCAGTAATGAGTTTTAAATAGATTCACAGCCACCAGCAAGGCTTCAAAATATAGTAAAAAAGTTTACCTAATGACCTCCTCTATTAGGTATGTAACCTTTTGGCACGAAAATGCTCAGGTGTCATGCACAGCGTTGCCCATAGCCTTAGTGCACCAATATAGTGACCCCGACTTTAGGGACCGATATTAACTAATTAATATTAATTAAATGATCAATTAATATTGCTTACTTAATTAATTATTTACTGCAGCCATTATTGACGGATGGAGAAATAGGTCAAAGGAGATGGTGTTCGTGATTCAAAATCGGAATATCAAGCACTTAGGTTGCGAGTCTTACCATTAGACAGATTGGGCCTACAAATGCGTTATTTTTCTGCGTCTACACTCCTAACCAACATCTCCGAGTAGCTGCTAACATGCATCTAGTTCGTATCCAATCCACTCTAATCCGTTCTGCTCAACTGCTTTGCAATGAGCATCAGCCTATAGTCGGCTGACGAACCAACGGAATACAAAGAACCAATTGATTGATGAAACAATGGACGATTGCCAATCTAGGCATTTTATGGTCTTTTGTTAACACCGGTAAATCATAGTCATCCTATTCGAGGTCAAAGTTTTGTAGATAATACTCTCACATACGGTCAGATTCATAATTCTGCCATTTTACATGCCTTTATAGGCGACGTGCATTTGAACACGCATGCAGTAGAATCTGAGCCCGCTCACACAATGAGAAGGTTTGGAGAGTAAGAGGTGTTAAATTCGACACATTGCATCACTTATTACTGGATTCTCACCAACGTCACCAAAAGGTAAACGATTAGAGTAGTGAAGTCGGCAGCAAAGCACCGGTGACGAAACTCGAAACCGTAATTTTCTACTTAGGAGGCAGACGCCCTATCCATTAGGCCACACCCGCTCGACTCCCAGCTCTTACCGTTGGCAACTTCCATCCATTACGTTTTGATCTAGCCCCTCTGTCCCGAATTCGCTACGCGTTATCGCGTCAGCACGACTCCCCCTAATACCGATTTCGCCACTCTTCCACATCTCCACTCGGTCTTTCCAAATATCTTATACATCACTCCCATCGTAAATCCTATCGATTGACCAGTAAAACTTAACAAATTCCAACCCATATTCTGTGAATATGTCTCGCCACTTGCATTCTTAAATTATTTGTTTCGTTCATTTTGGTTTTTACCCTTTCGAGGAGTCGCTGCGTTTGTATCGATGCATCAGCGTAACCGATGTTCTGCCGCCCGTACTAATAGCAACTGCTAACGAAAGCCTCTTTACTTTGAATCGTTATGCACTGTCTTCGGATCCACCGCCATGGCATTTCTGACCTTATTAAGGCTGCGTTGATACCCGGAGGGTCCCTCTGCGATACCTGTCCAGATATTGATGTTCGATCGCAGAATCTTACATCTGTTACTGAACCCAAGTAGCAGATGCGCATTTCTTGACAGCAGTACTTTCTAAACAAAAAGCGCAAAAAACGCTGCTTCTCGTATTCTACAGAGCCTAATTCAAGCATCTAACAACACTAGGTGTCCAATCTGAGGGCGTAGAGTTTAAATAATAGTTTGAATTCTAGGAAGTCGATGACAGGCGAAGGTTCTGAGGCTTACTAGTTGGACGCATGATCAGCTGGCTGAGATCGTTAATTTTATTGTGCAGAGTTTCTTTAGGATAATGGCTGGTTGGGCTCTTACCCTGAACTAAGAGGCCACTCACCTGTTGACGCTGAAGGCTTGTGATCCTAGAAAGGCATGATCTGACAGGTAATGAAGTTACTTAATGCACTTCAACATCCTCACTACCTTTCCATCTTAGTAAAATGGTCACTGATAGGAGACCGCTCTTAGTTTTCGATAACAAGCTGAACAACGTCGGCCGATACCAGGAATGATCCCTGCAGAAGCGCACAAAGGATTAACAGGACACTTACAGAGGCGGAAATTTAGTGGTTTTGATTCAGTCTTTTAAGCTCGTACCATCCTTGATGAGTAGAAGGTCCGTTGGCGCTTCCAACAATGTGGGGTTCCTTCCTTCTCCTCATCTTCCCTGCTACTATCCCTGGCACGAGGTGACCGGATGTTCTTAGAAATCTCCATTGCAGCAGTTGCAACAATCTGTAGATAACATATTAATAGAGGATAGGGAATTGCACTGCTTGCTTTGTGGAAATCAACCCATTCCTCCAAAACATGCCTTGAGTTTTGTCCTCCTGCTCCTCCTCCATATAATTGCTAAGCATACCTCTTTAGTACCTCTGCATACATATTACTTTGGTGATCCACCAAGTTGACCAACATTTGACCCTTCTGCTTTTATCACATATTTAAAAAGACCACTATGAATTAACACCACGTCTACTTTTGCCCCTTTCAATTATCTGCTTACCCGTCTCCGCGACTATTAACCTAATTTTTAACTTTCGCATCCATGCATCTTGTTGTCGGACTTGGACAATTTTTATTTTTAAATCGAGAAAAGCCCAAAATCTCAGTTCAGCCAGCTTTCGAAAACGCAGTGTACAATGTGACGTTTTGTCTTAATAGACTAAATCAAGAGAACAGGCGCATAGACCGCGACCTGCATTGTTTCGGTTACTGGGTACATACGAATCGCTGATGCCGTCGAAGTTCGAAGCAAACAACAGGATTCCGCTATGACGATAAATATTCTCGAATCGATGAGCTATAGAGCATTTTTACATGCATTTGTAGTAGGCGGGAAACCGTCCATACTATAACCACTTTGACATTAACACCAGAACAATGAATGCGTGCATTTAAATTTTGTGTACAATATTTGCCTGCACCTGATGGTGCTTGGAATACAGTCAAGGCATGCATGTAGTTGAAAATCCGCGTTTTCATTAATTAAAATGGTGCCTCTGATGGTGCATTTTGTTGGTAATTACATTAACTGATTTTGTGCGCTGAATGCTCTATTTATTTAGCAAGGATGAATCGCATTTCTTGTTTCTTCACGCCTGCGATTGAAAAGGGACGAATAAAGCAAGACTGCCGACCACTTGCAATTAACCATACAGTCTCCCACTTGCATGCAAGCACTTTTATATTGCACTAGCTGATGGTATCATTACCATTCGCTATTCAGTAGGATCGAATTTCGGCTTCTACATCTAAGGCGTGCAAGTTCGCTGCACACATTCATCAAGCAAGGCTGTGGTGGTACCAACCAGGCAAAGGTATGAAGAACTAATGCAGTAGTTAGTCTGTTACATTGTGCTGTAATTGGCATGGACTTGCTTAGTTTGCGCTGATCGGGGTCATCACTACTTCAGGGACTCACTTGTCGAGGACTCCGTCGATTCACCACGTAAAACAGCGTCTGAACCGACAAACGTCACTCGATCTTGATGCAAGCAACTGACCTTGATCACTTCAATTCTTTGCATGATAGGCAATTTCGGATTCTCATTTTCCGTTAAAATGTTTTGATTAATCTCAACACTTAGAATAATATTAGATCAGTAGTTAGTAATAGGCCGTCTATTGATTGTCTTGTTTTGGTGCAGTCATCAGGCTTTTTCTTAGCTTGACGATTCTATTTTCAGCATTGCTGTAGTAGAACGGGGGAAAGCGAACCCTTTTTGTCTCCAAGTGATCTTCCTCTACTTAGGTAATGGGGAACTTAAATTCCACTCCAGACAACTCTTCGAGCATCATCTTGGCTTTGACATGAAATTGGGGTGGTGATGTGCTTCAAAATCATGCCTAAATCTACTCATCGTGTAGTCAATTATTCAGTTCTACTGGTGCTTATGCAAGTTTAGCACTTTTTTGTAGCCTTACTTCTTCAGGTATCACAAAACACTTGTGCAAACATACGGGTTCTCCAACTGAAATGTGCTTCCTTTTATGTCCATAATTGGCGCATGCATTATCGATGAGGTAGAAGCGGCGCTCTTTGAAGGTTGTCCCTTGAACCATGGGAGAGCCGTGGCGTTTTTTTAATTGACCTGTTAACATACCATTTCAGAAGCTATCTCTCATCAGGTAAGTACAAAATGAATTCTGTTTTCATGGCCTCTACTTTTGTTCTGATATTGGTTGCTCAGCCGTCGGAAATGTAACGAATGATGCATTACGCAAATTTAGGCACTTTGGAGAGTCTGCTTTGTGCGGGAGGAAATAGAGAAGATGCAACAGCCACGACTCTCACTGATGGTGAGGCCTTGGTGTCTAAAGAGGCCTGCAACACTGAAGCCCCATGCTTACCCACCTTCATGCTCATTTATATTTCACGTATTTTTTGATTAAGCAGTCTATAGCGTTACCAATTTTGTTCCCAATCAATCACCTGTATAGTCCTGCTCTAATTCAACCACCCAGTTTGCTGAATGCTGCATTGTCTTTTAGGCGACTGTCGTTCCTTCGCTTTTATGAAGTCTCTACACATCCATTTTATCCATACTTGCATTTTAGCTCTTCAGTGGAAAGCCCAACTATTCAAACAGCTATCACTACATTGAGTCATTTGAGCATTCTAATAGCTATTTACAACGAAGACTCAAGCACACAACTTTGAGCTGGACCCCGTAAAGACTTGTGATGGATCAGCTTTATTGCCCTGTAGCAGAGCTGCATTCCGACCGCCACCTGAAAGAACCAAGTACATTTTTGTAGCCTCACCTTCAACATCATGGAAAGACATTGGCACAATAACTGTTGGATTTGCTTAAAATAAATCATTAATAAATTCGTGTAGTGATAAGGCTTCGTGATTCACTGAAACTAATTTGTTCGCCCTAATTGATGAAATACTGGCATCGGCAATTCAAATCGTAGCATTCAATTTAAATTTTAGTCGTAGCGCTACGCACGCGTATCTGTTGATAATCCAAGCCACTGTATATTTTGCCAGACGCACATTTTAAGACACCAATGATGTAACAAAAGAAACATGACACCCGCGGAAACCCGCATGTCATGAAGGTCACACAGTCATACATGAGGGCGTTGTGGCTGACAAAGAAATGAGCCAGGGTCAGGAAGGTGTGATTAGACCAACGATCCATTGATCTGCTTGAGGGCGTGGACCCTTCTTTCATGAAGGTCTAAAAGGAGCCCATCGAATTCTGAAGGCATTAATTCACTTGAGCGTTATCCAAATAAACATAGCAACCGATTTCAAAATGCAATGACCAGAATCAACGAAAGCCAAGAGTTCAATATGGGAATGAGGTAACATAGAATGCAGGGTTCGCCACAACTCCATGTGGCATCAACCGATAGGCACGAATACTATAGAATTTTCTCCTTGAAAGTGCTTAAACTGAATTTCATCACTCACAAATAAAGAGTACTGCAATCTTCTTGCACTTAAATACCTAATATTACACCTTCACATCAGTAAAGATGCGATGTAAGTATGCGAGCTATCCAACCCGGCTTCTACGTCTCCGAACCACAATTAAATTATGAAATCAAACATCGCTGCTAACTGTTTTGCAAAGTGATCGCAATGACCCGCAGGAGAATTCATTTTTTCCATAAAGAATGCTCGTAAGCTGGAAAGAGTATGTTAATGAGCGAACTACCAGCATGGGAATCATGACGTAGTGCAGTCCATTGGTAGCAAGGAACTGTGCTAGCTGGGCTGTTATTGCGATGATTTGAATGAAGGGCCTGCCATTGCAAAAGAAGTCTCAAATGAAGGATCTTAGTTCATATAATTAATTTTTCGAGTGTAAAATGCAGTGTCCTGCTAAAAGACTAACAAAAAGCGCGATTTCATAAAATGTCACCTTATATTTTTCCCATTTTTTACTCAGAGTGTGAGAGATCCAACATTCTTCGATGCATTGGGTACCAATAATCTCCTCAAAGAACGAGAACCTGCCACAGGCCTTGGATGGAATTAAATATCAACTCGTGTTACCACAGTCATTACAGAGATTTGGCATACAACTCACAATAGAGGTAGGAGTTAAGGCATTAGCTTATTAATAGGTGCATAGATGTTATTATTCGATGGTCAACTGAACCTCAGACACCACGTATTCTAATGCAAATTGATCGTATGAGCTTGCATATAACATTTAGATGCGCGGCTTGAAGAACCTGGGATATTGCATTTGCTGATATCAGACACGTAAGCAGCGATGGAGGTAAATCCATTAGAGACCAAAAAGACTCGCTTTTTATCGTTTTACTGCAGTCATGCCAAAAATCTAATCGTCAGGATTGGGGAATGCCTGGTTAATTGCGTCGAAATTTTGAAAGACATTCCGGTAAACCTTAAAGATGCACGGATTTCAGCGGAAACGGCCTCACAAAGATGATCGCTCAGAAACCACTTTGGTAAGTGGTGTCTAGCATCATCTATTTAGGAGTTTGCTTAGAGCCTCACAGACATTAGGATGGAAGGATAAACCATTTAGCACTAAAGTGGCATACGACGAAACTACGGAATTTGGGATTGAGGTGTCGGCTACTTGTGTAGCCGCTGCAATGCATTCGTTATCTTCAAGTTTCCTGAAGATGGGCCTAGCATTAGAAATGCATACCTAATGATCATTCAAATATTCCTACAAATGGAATGTCTAATGCTTTATGTGCCACATAATTTTATTCAAGATTAATGTGCTGTGGACATAGATAAATTGATCGCATCAGAGACAGTCATAGGGATTAGTCAGAGGACAGCCGGGTGTGGTCAGAGCAGCTAGTCAATAGACTGCGTAATAACCTGACTCCTTTTCTCCGAAATCCCAAAAAAGAGCGCACCGCAGACGAAAGTTAGCACACTACCGCAATGGGATCAGGAAGCATTGTGGCTACTGTGCCACGTTGTCCTTTGGCAGGTGACCTTGGTTTTCGAATGAGTCAAAGTTTCGAACAGATCACTTACAATGCTCCAGTGGTTGCATTGCCTAAAATAATGAAACCATTTAAAACTAACAGTTTGTACCAGCTCAATCCGCATTCATAAATCCAAAAAAAAAATTAATGATCATTACTGATTCTACTGTTCTACAAATTAGCAGGGGAGAAATGATTGTGATCGCAATCTATGAAGGGCAGACAACGAAGAATCGCATTTTCCAAGCCCTATTTATTCCGATCAAATTCACGGATGTGACGAAGATGTTTCTCATTTATTCATCTTAAACATCGCTTGCTCTTCAAATCTAGATAAAGATCCTCAGCCCTACCTCAGCTATAGTGGTCGATTGTTTGTTTGACCGCCGGTTTGTCAACGGTTTTCCGGGTGGCTATATTGCCCCAGCCGAGTAAAATGGTTTCCAGGCCATGTCAAGTGGCTTCATCCCTTCTGTCTATCACGCACATAATTTGCCCTGGTATTTTGCATTCTGTTTTTCTTTGAGGGAGTCTTGACACACCACATTGGTAGCAGCGGATAGCGGATGCGACTATAATAAATTTCCACTCCAATCCATATCACCTGTGACAAATTCTAGTCGCGCAAGAGAAGTGCATATGCTGCAGATGGGAAAATCCCTGTCATCACAAAGCAGAAGGGCTGGACGTTAGGTCACGCAGATGAAATTCTCTTCCTCTTTCTCTTTCTTTTCTTCTTCCTTTTAATAAACGCTCCATCGTTCCCCTTCCCTTGTAAAGTGCTCTCTAAGTCAATCGCATTTTTCTGTAAATGCGGTTGTTTGTTCCACATTTGGTATTCACTCCATTCCTTCTGTTCGCTGGTCCAAAGCAGGCACTTTCGTTAGCTTCAAACACATCATCCCCTTTTTCTTCATGCCTTTAGTGCATTTTCCAAAGCACCATACTTACTTTCTGCACTTCGCTTTCCCCACTACAGCTCACCATTATCATCCACGCTGCATATTACTCATCCGCTCTGCGAATATTCTTTAGCGAAAGCTTCAATATTGTGCTTTAGCATTTTTACTTTTAAATCCATTCGACTCTCACATCATATTTACACAGTTTTCTTTTTATTACCTGCATTTGCTCTGCGACTGCGTCCTATCAGCGCAACATTATGGTATCCTCAAAGTCGTGGCCACTTTCAAATTTAGGGACCTCGTTCCGCATAATAAACGAACAAAGAAACAACATGAAATAGCTTTTGTCTAATTTAAACAAATTATTTCGCATCAAGCTTTACAAGGAATAATATCACATGCACTCTCTTTGCATGCCTTTAGCTCACAAAGCAATGCAACACCATATATTTATCTTTGAAACAATTCGTCCAGTGATTGACAATCATAAGAATGTGAAAGCAAATCTTCATCAAAATTTTCCGTTTGACTTAACAACAACAATCCATAAGGCAGCTAATAATTATATAGCCAGTGCTTACTTCACTTGATGCGAGTTTAGCCTCATGGAAAAGCTCTTCAGAATATTTCTTACCAAGCGATTCCTTAATCCCATATGTTTAAAGGGACGTTTCACTTCTCTGTCGATAAGGCCGAGATAAGACGCAAAGGACCCTGGGCGCACTTAAAGACGTTATTTAGAGCCATTCCACGGTATAGCCATCTATCACAACCTCATCTCATCTGGCCATTTCGTGCACCATATCATTAAACGCCACGTAGCTGCTCGATCGCGGTACTAGCCGTCATACCCATTTAATGGCACCTTGCGCTGAATTGGCAACACGACATTTTGGAGCACCCTGCGAAGTAAAAGACTGTGAGTTCACTCAGGCTGTGTTTATCCTTCTCGCCTTCCGCTTTCCCGACGTACATGCCTCTGTACAAAGCAGTCGAGAGCATCTTGTTTTTTCTCCTCAAGCCCATCCATCCGACAACCAATAAGATACGCGTTCTCCACCTTTCAAAGCTATTTTCGAGGCTAAGTAGTAGCATCTCACTCTTTGGCAATCCACGCTACATTTAGCAGCAGGATTGGAGTACCAAATGAAGACGGTACCTTCAACTGCACGTCACATCCGTCAATAAACTGCAGCTCAACAAAATTAAAACGCCTACAGCTGCTGAGGTAAAACATGCAGCAGTCGTCATTTGATCGTAAAAATGGGCTGCGGTTGTGCAATGAAACGCCTTCACCACTAATTCATACATTTGCGCTGCAACATCCTCAACTTCTTTCCTTCTCAGAGACGAAAAGAGACATCACACTCGGATGGAATACACACACATGCATTTAACATACCAACGACCCACTCCATTAAGGTGTAACGACGAGGCAAATAGATGGCCCCACCACTGAAATCCTCCATCCAACAGACCACTGGCGCACTACACAGTCGCTTCTGCCTTGTTCAATACCATCCTCCATGCTCTCCTCGGCATGAGCTCTGCATTCTCAGGCCCCCATCTTCCATGGTTTAAGCAAAATCCCGTGTGGGATGGAACAATGTGCTAGCCATCACGCGTTTCCATGACCAGTGGAGGAAATACGAGTCTAAAAGCAAAGGGTCAGACTCCTGCTAACGATGCGGCTCCACGACAACTATAGTGACAGAATAGTTAAGATTCAATATAGCTGCCAGTCCGAAATCTACTGTCATATCGTATACATGCAAGGATAAGCCCAAGCACTTGTCCTAGGCAATGGAACTGAACTCAATACCATTAACTGACAGATGACCATTGAAACGCACAAGGAATCCTAAAATAGTACAATCTTATATAGCATAAGCTGCGTAGGTGAGAAACTGCAGAGGCAAGTAGAGCATGAAGTCGTTGGGCATTTTACGTTTCGCCTACAACTTAAGTGACCTGACAGATAAGTCGTCCCACTCATTGCAGCAGTCACACGTGGACATCATTCAAATGCCTCTGGAAAGTTACCCATGCGTGGATACGGGCCAATAACTTGCATCATAAGCCTCGAACATCGAGCAAGCGATTATCGAAGCGGTACAACACTGTAAAATTTCAATGATAAAGTCTTCAGCCAATCGCCTTAAACAAAATTGCCATAATCAAATTTACTTAGGACTGTGCGCACTTTACAAGAACAAAACAGAATAGTGATTAAGGGTGCCTCCGCCCGCGACCGCCTATCTACACGCATGATTTTATCAACTAATCGGACAAGGCTGGCCGGGAAGGGGCTTTTAAGGTTGCACATTGCAAGTGGATGTTAGTAACTCACGCATCGACCCCAAATATTGGCGCACTGAATGTTTGCAATGACACAGACGCGACTGACCTTATGCCACTGTGTCCTCATAACCATAAACTACAGGGCCACCACGCCTGTAGAGTCCGAAAAATGAGTGAAAGTAAGTTTCGTGCCACAGTATTTGAAATGTTCTTGGCTAAAAGGCATGATCTCATGGAGAGCAATGCTCATTCTCGAGAAGGTGCGGTGTGACACAAGGCTTCAGAGACTGCCCAACTCCACCCACTTGATCGATAAAACCTTCGACACGTAAAGTGCTGCAGTCTTGATTGACCTGATGCGTCATTATGTTGACATCTGCTCCTAGGCCACTCCGTTGAGTACCCAGGTGGAAAGATCAGTATATATAAAAATTAGGAAGAGAAAACATGATTTAAAGAAATGGCTAGCAGCAGATGGCTGGCTAGACAATGTTTTGAAATCCTAATTAAGAAATTAGGATTTGTAGTGGCTCTGCTCCAAATTTATCAAAAATGTCACCTGCTGTGGCTATGAGAAGCGAATGCAGATGAACTCCATATCACTGCCATCTCCTAATGGTCTCTCTTCTCGTTTTTACTCTTTTGGGGCCGCAACCCTATCTATGGATAAAAAGTCTATGCAAGAAAGCAATGCACTCATTTTTGGTCCTTTATCAAATAAGCAAACTAAGCAAAAAAGCCTTGCAGGAATGCAGTTCAGCTCTCTTTAAGATGCCAATATCCTCTGATAAATCAAATAAAATCATTACCGTTCCTTCAGCGCTAAAAATCTTGCCAATGAAAGCGATTTGTCCTTAACCTGCCAATGCTACAGACTTACTCCTGAAATTAAAATACTTCCAACTGCGCCATTTAATGAAAGGAAAGCTGTACTTACGATGCTGAAAAGTGGGCTTTGACCTAATTTTGTCGTAACTGCAACCAAAAATCTGTCCTTGGTCAGAAGTTAAGTAGGGCCCAGCTGAGCTGTGTCCAATACCACCCCTTTGAGAAGGTCAAATGCTTGAACCGCGACGCTGCTATCCGTTGGACAGCTTAGTCATGTCACAGTTATCCACCAATCACAAACCTCGATTCCATGATGTATCGTACAAGTCACAGAAAGAAGGAGGAGCAAACAGTTGATGTGTCTTCGTCAAAAATTACTGACGTGTTTAGGCAATGAGTATGATGTGAAAGAACTACTGGTGAGGGTATCTAAAAATACGTAAATTAAACATATTAATGTAGGCGTCGGTTCCGTGGCCTAATGGATAGGGCGTCTGACTACGGATCAGAAGACTGTGGGTTCGAGTCCCGCCGGGGCCGTAAATCTCCTTTATCTCTCTCGCTGCATGTAGCAGCACCGTGCCTGTCCAACAATGGATTGCATCAGGAAGGATGGATGTGACATCTACTTAGATTCTTGAAGGGAGGAGCAGCAACTTGAACTAAAATGCGGGACGTGGCATGTCATTATGCCTGGTGGGAGGCTAGAATCCGCAGCATCCACGTTATTAGGACGACGTTTCAACCTACTGATCTACCTCATCACCACCAATCCTCTACCCTCATTTCTCCCTCGCTCTCTCACTACCGAATCCTTCCCACTACTTTTCCTTTGCACTTACTCCCTTACATTCACATCTTTTGTGCTCCTCACTCTTCTCCTACTCACCTCATCTGTTCCTGTTGGCAACCTCTCTCCTTCGACCAGATGCCATGTTTCGCCGTTGACACATGGAAGGACATGTGTGATAGATGAAGTGTGGCCAGTGGAGTCGCGTATTGCACCAGTGGACAAGGAAGAAGTAGGAAACAAGTTTTAGCATTCTCCGTAGCCCAGAGATCAGGGCACTTGTGAACCATTTGAGTTTTGCCTACCTCATTGTTTCGGCTTCATCATGTCTTGTTTTCTTAGCAGCTAGCCCTTCTAGCATCGTGCGCGCACACCACATCCAAACTGATGGATCGAATGCGTGGGTCGATTACTTAATGCTGTTCCGTTTTGTGCAGAAATTAGGTTCACGAGGAAGCTGATATATAGAACTTTTCAGTTGAAACAAAATCTAGGCTGTACATTTGGGGTTCTAAAGCATTCCTAGACATAACAATCCAGAGATATTAATGAATAGGCTGAGTGTTTTTCAGTGGATGCTTACTAGCAGGAAATTCATGATGAAGAAAGCGTAACACCATTCACAAATCTTGTACACTGCTAATTTGTTTATGTCTTGCATTCACATTGGCAGATTCTGATCAGAGCACTCGCATGTGTTAATTTTTCATTGATTTAAGGCAGTGGTTAAAAATTTAGTGTCTGTTCGTTGACATTAGTCTTAGCTGAATGGTGAAAAGAATAATTCCTGTTTGTGTTCTGCACGGATCTGCTAACGTTCTTCTTTCATCGAACGCATGCGCTCAAGTTACACGAGCGGTTATTGCTGTGTGGTCTATGCATAGCATGCTTGTAGGAAAGCATGCGATTTCTGCCGACACTCTATTATCGAAGTTGTCTTGCATGAGAAGATCAATTCTTCAGCACTATGTTCGTGTGATAATTTGCCGTGAATTGCACACTTCCTTGCCTTCGTTTTGATCTTACTAGCAAAAGTAACACATCTGAGAAGATATACTGACCACTATAGCCACAGGGAACGGGTGATTAAATTTCGAGGGTAGCGCGTAAAACGATAACGACTTGTAACATAGTGGCATAGTCAAAATTAGTCCACGCAGACTCAATAACTTTCCTCTATTCGTCGACTTCTAGTTGTGTTCAAGTTTTGGATCGCACGACCTAAAGTTTGCCTCACTTTGCAACCGATGGTAGGCGACTCCAAAATAAACTTATCGGAATGATTTGTCTTTTGGAAGCTGCATGCAATTATTTCACACGGCAATACTTTACCTACTCTCCGACGATTTGGTCGATGCACATTTGACAAATCCATCTGCCAACGGCCATTTGAGGAACGGTTGCGTCAGACCATGTGATTCCTTATTAGCAGTGAACAGACAATGGTATGGATGACATTGCTCTAGTGAGTTTTTAATGTGCATAAAGACTTCTGAGATCCTGTTTTATTTCATTGCGTTTGTAATGGGTAGACAACGGCAAATCAGGTGATTATGGTGACCGGGTGACTTTGCAGCAATGCGTTGACGTCTCCATAGTACCAATTATTTAAGCCTTTGCATCTTCGACAGACATCAACTCCACGCTGGCTTACTCCAATAATGGCTGGCGTGAAATGGCTCACAAAGTAAAATCACTGGTGCACCACCTGGAATGGCTTCAGAGGTGTGCAGCTACCTTAGCGCCTTCAACCTGGCTAATCTTCACACGGCCGAGTATGGAGGTGGATTCTTTCCACGCGTCGATTCCCACCCTTAGATTTTAGCACATTTAAATAAATTGCGCTTCACAAATGTCTCTGCCAGTTACTATTCTCACAACCCCTACGAAGTTCCATGCAAAATGATTTCGAGGCTCTTCGACATAAGGAGGGGCATTTGGATTCCAATCAACGCTTCCTAACCGCATTTGAGTCCGAGCAACTCTACAATATCATATATTTCGGCCCCTTTCTTAGCTCTTTATCAGCATATAATGTCGAAAAAGGTCATTCTGGTCATTCTTGACAGCGCTGTGGTGCGTGCGACTAGGAGTATGTGCATGGGTATCGTGCAGAAGGGCACAGGTGGAAGTCGATATTATTGCCTTAAGCTCTCTGGTCAGGTGTTTAAATTCCTGAGATCATTTCCGAGCCTTAACGTCAGTACACAGAAGGGCTTTTGAGTCCAGTAACATGGGTCAATGCAAACACAATCATTGTTTGGCTGCCGTTGTGTGCCCTTGCTTGACAGTCCACTGATCACGAGAACGGAGAGCAATTTGTATAATGCTCTGGTATAATCGGCAGTGCGTAGTGATACAGTGGGAGTTACAATTTTTTAAGACATTGCTCCGAAGTGAACAACTTCCGTCTTCCAATTGTGTTTAGTGGGTAGAATTGTATAAAGATATCACTTCAAAACTGGCATTAATAAGATGAGACGTTGTAGATTCAGCAGCCTCTCTTTGCTGTTAGCGTATTTACATCCTGTTGGCAGATCAAGCCGACTTTGAATGCGTGGTGGTAGTAGGTACATGCGGGTGGGTGGGTTGGAGAGAAATAAAAGGGGTAAATACTGGGCCCCACTACAACTACTACCTGGAGGGTGTAAGTAAGGTAAGGTAAGTAACTTGGCCAGTGTGCCAAAAAGAGATGCAAATTAAAGAAAAAGATTAAAATTCTGTAGAAGGTAAAGGCAATCGAAAGGGAAATGCAAAAAAGGCAAATAAAGAAATGTAAATAGAGGTGTAAGCAGCACAGGCTGCATGGACAAGGGATTGGTGTGAGTGGGACTGCTTGGCTGCCAGCCCTAGCTTTTCCTTGTTAAAGAGGAGGACTTCATTTTTCTGCTAACTGGTGCGTGTGTGACAATAGGGGGGGAGGAGGAAACAGGCGTTGTGAATGAGAAAGAGAAGGCAAGGAGACTTCTGCGGTGACTAGATGAATGAATGGAAAAAGAAGGTGCAAAGAAGAATAAAAGGATTAAAAAAGGAGGGGAAGAGAACAAGATATCTACGACTTGTGAGTCCAAGCCTAGCTACCCTGTCTAACTACACGGGTTTTGAGTTCTTTACTACTCCGACGTCAATCAATTTAAAATGTTTGCAAGCGGTACTATATTGAGACCGAATTGAGTGATCTAATTCCTTTCGTAGAGTCAATTATGCAATAGTGACTCATTTAGCATCCACTCAGACGCACATCACCTCATCCGCATGAAGAAGTAAGCTGTCTAGATGAAAAACTAATTGACGAAACAGCAAATATTAACTATTTTTGCTCCCTCTGCAAAGAACGAGTGAGTTCAGCAAAGTCTAATGTAGCGCATTGGTTGGAATTTGTGTTACGCATTCGCGTCGTGGGGCAGTACTGGTAATGAGAGGTAATGGTTGTGGAAGGATTGTGCAATCACGCACACACGTAGGCCTCATCGTCTTCATGCACACTATCGCCGTTCCTGACTACATTACATTTTTGAGCTCACTCACCTTACGATATACAATGCAAATGCTCATTTACAAGATATTCTCTGTCCTCTGAACAATTGTGTGGTGATCGATATGTCGAACCCAGAAGGTATAACTCATTCCCTTAATATGGTATCCCACACCAAAACTGCTCAGCGTTGCAATTCGCCATTCTTGTGAATAACTAGACCCACATCGGCACTGTCGGAGAGGCTGACAATGCTTGTCTAGATTCCAAACGTGCCCGTGGTTCAGTCCAACCAAATAATTGTGTTCCGGAATCTACATTCTTGGTGTCGCTGGTGCTTCGTATGTACCCTCAGAGGACGTAAAAAGACAGCACTGCCTCCGACACCTTACCGTACCAATGAATGAACCCATTGGAGCTGCTGGTTAGGTGGGAGATTAGCTGTTCAGGTGGGTGGCCCGGCTAGTCAGTCATATAACGACTTTGCCTACAGTTTATTCAAGCCTAACTGGCTTGCCATCAAATGCGACTGTGACTGCCAATGAATCAGGTACTGCCAACTTCGTCACATCCAGCCGGTGATTGTACGGGGAGAATATGATAGCTCAATGGAGTGGTCAACCACCGCACTACCAACTCTCACTTAAACCACCAATGCTCATGCTCTCTTAACGATGAAATGCCATGGTGGCAAGATGGTTTACGGACTCCAAAACAACTTACGAATGGAACACAGACACTTACATGGGCAGTTGAGTCAGGCACATGTTAAATTACTGGATGTTTTAAGCAAAGGAAAAACAGGCGAACCCACTTTAACAGGCTTATTAGGCTCCTGCTAAAAATGCGTAATTCTTTTTAGTATTTGAAAGGTCAATCTCATAACGATTAAACTTGTCTCACCCCTGTCCTCAGTGATTCCAGAGGAAAATGCAAAGCACAAGCTGACACGATTAGGCCATATTTTGCTAATCAGTTGATGTTCGACACAGATTACCCAAAAGGGTGCAAAAATTATGAACTTAATATCAGAGGTTCATTTAACCATGCGCCACCTTTCGCATCTCAATGACGCCAACACGATTTGAGGTTAGCTTTGGCCTTGATTTGAAACCCGATTATGATTGCAACTGCGGATCATAACTTGTAACGATAACCGACCTCAAGTTGATGTTCTCTTATTTGAACAACTCTTAGAGAGCGTAAAGTCAGCCACTAGGAAGCGAAATCAAGGCTGTCTAATTATAGAATCTACATTCCTTAGTCTTTAGCGTGAACTCGGCATGTAAACCAAGCATTGAAAAGCGATTAGTAAATTCACAATCCAAAACCGGTGTTTGGAGCTTAGCAGCAAAGCTTGAAGCAGAAAAAATGTGTCTCAGTGTCTGTGGGCACGCGTCACCAAATGCCGCACGTGTGGTGAGGCGGACCACAGGAAAATTGACGAATTCAGGAGTATCTAGTCGCAACACCAAGCATCATTTCTGACTGACTGGTTAAGCCACATAATGCAAGCAAACAGCCTTTGATGCATCAAAGTTGCATTTCAAAATTATTGGTGTTTAGTAAATCCTTATCCTCATACGCAATGGCTAAGTGTCAAGGGACTAAGAAACCATTATAGCTTACAAATGCGCCTCCGCAAAGATAACAGCACTAAGCTAATAGATTACTCACGACTTTACAATTTTAAATCACATTTATTAGGCTCCGAATCCAACCA
>JADWOT020000009.1:129328-173420 GCA_036345935.2 Taenia hydatigena
TCCATCTGATTGGTTGGTGTTGGCCATGCTCTCACTTAGGTGACCGTATCCCATCTGACGAGACTATGTCCCAAAATGGTGACTGAACGCCGTGGAAATGGCACTTCTTTGGATTCAAGGTCAATGCCGCATCCTGCAGACCACATAGCATTAGCTTAAGATTTGCGTTGTGCTCGCGAATGTCTCTACCGAAAACAAGGATGTCATCAAGGTAGATTGTGCAAAATTTTGGAAAAAGCCTAATTAAAAACTGTCTGCATCAGGCGCCGAAAAGTAGCTGCAGCGTTATACAGTCCGAAAGGCATTGCCTACAATTCGTAAAGCTCGTTGGGTACTATGAAATCCGTCTTCTCTCTATCTTTTCTCGTTACTTCTACTTGCTAGTATCCGGAATTTAAGTCCAGTGTGGGGAACCTTTTTGATCCATGGAGGGAATCTAAGGGGTCGTTAATATGAGGTAAAGCGTCTTTCTTAGTTATGGTACTTAGCTTCCTGTGATTGACACAGCCTTAGACTACCGTTGCTTTTCTTTACCAGTGCGATCTGGGGGCCCATAGTGACTTGGATGGCCTTATAACTTCATCCTAGATCATCTCTCCCACCAGATGGTTTACTTCTTCCAGGAGGGGCGGCGGTATGTGTCTGGGTGGTTGCCAAATGAGTCTAGCTTCGCCGGTGCCAATAGTGCGTTTGACGACACTTGTTCGCCTAAGTTTCGCTCCTTGCCATGCGAACGTGTTCGAATACTTGCTAAGCAATGAGCGCAGCTCCTGTCTCTTGCTATCGGTGATCTACGTCAACAACTGGGAGCAAAGCTCATCTGAGTTGTTGATGGGAATGCCCGCAGCCTCGAAAAGGGCACTACAGATTTCGTCTGCGCCCTAATTTGGAGGAGATCTGACTGGAGTTGTTTTCTCTAACTGCTTGTTCACAAATGTGCCTTCTACGAAATTCAAGACCACCTTGGTGCTTTGAAGGAAGTCAATGACAACTATCGCATCCCAAATTAACCTAGGGCACATAATAAATTAAACTGTCCGGGTTTCTTCCCTTAGTGAGGCTTTTAACGACGTTTTCCCTTTTACCTTCATCTTTCTCCCTTCTGCTTAGAGAAGTTTTGCAGAGGGAGGACCAGTGCAAAACTTGGTGTGGAGATTTGGCAACGCTTGAGGATTCATTAATGACTTGGCTGCGCCTGAGTCAAGGAGAAAACTGCAGAGACGTCCCTCTAGCTTGCCAGAGGCTCGCATAAATGGGAGGGAACCATGTGAAGGTAGGCAGGATAAGGAATATTGCGGCTCGTCTGATTTTGAGATACGGCGCGATGGAGTCCAACGTGAACGTGTAGGATTCGGTCGGCGGTTGGCCACATAAAACGGCGATGTCGGGAGGAGTTCCTGACGCTTCCTGGTCACTGCCCCTACCATCTGGCTGAAATCGTTAGTCTTCGTGGCGTGGAGCTTCGCTGCGATGGTTGATAGCCGGACTCCGGCTTTGAATTGAACGGCCACCCATCTTTTCACCTTGTTAGGTGGGCAGCCTCTGAAAGCCCGTTCGGCTAGGATTTGCAGGACCCCATCGTACTCCTCGTCGTTGTTGCCTGACTTTTGATCGCGGCGAAAGAACTCCCTAGCCAGCGACTCCTCTCGTTGGTCGATAACGAGTTGAGCCAGTATCTCACAGCACTGGTCAAGATCGGAGTTAGGTGAGACGCCGGCATCAATTGCTGCTGAGAAAAGCTCTTGCGGAAGGGCATGGAGGATCAGTGGAATTCTCTGCCGCTGAGAGTATAGGCGGATGTTGAAACTCACGGTTTTCATCCAATCCCCAAAATTCGTTCCTCCTTTGAGATGGGGAAGGTCCGCCAACGCTGCCACCAATGTAGAAGGTTCCTCCCGTTCCTTCTTACCACCTTCGTTATTAGAAGTCCAAACACGCCTCAACATCTTTTTTATGGGCAAGAGGGAGGGTACAGAGAGATCTTGTAGGAGAGCTCAAGATGGGGATAAGACGCGCTCCTGGGAGTCACCACGCCGCTTCGCAACCAGGTTTCAATTGTCCTCTCACCTCTAACCTACAAAGCACATTTAAAGAACATAAGCATTACAGTCCCAATTCCTTTCCTTTTGTCGAATTCGTGTAATCGGCCCAAATATTGTTGGCTCATGTCTTCAACGGGTTTAAGCCCAACTCATCAGTCTTTTAATCGATGAGAGGAATAAGTATCACTCAGAAAAGCCGTCTTAGTATAGACGAGAGGAAAGATGCAAAAATAATTTGGACTTTGAAATTCTAAAAACATAAGTTCATGCCTTATTTTGGTCGTAAACCTCATTTAAGGCCTTTAGTGGAGAGGTCGATTTCACTCTAGGGTAAATCTTATCAACCCATCTGCAGCCAGTCAATTCTGAAACATAAGTAGCTATGTTATCTGGAAAGTTGAAAGCGTTTCCGAGTTAAGCCAATTTCCTTGCTTCCGGGAATGGCTTCTGCTCTCCGTTTCTCAGTTGCAGAGGATAAGGAAATCGCCTCTTCTGAACACTACCGCCATTCGAGAACTAAGAGAACTCGCCGCACTCTTTCACCAAGAACCTAATCGTCCAATTTAACATCATACATTTATTTTGCACTCCTTTCGTGAGGCATTGCATCGCACTCTCATGGCAACGGAAATGCGCATAAAGGCAAACTCTGGAAAGGTTACGCCCTTGACGGAGCCCCAGATGCCACAAAATCGAGTTATGTTCTTTTTGATTTTGTCGCCTAGCAGAGACAGCAGTAAGTGTGTACTCTACTACCTATATTTGACGTTCTGATTTGTGCAATTGAGCTCATCATCTATTCTCTAAGGTTTTTCCCTCAACTTTTTGTTATAATCGGCCGATTGTAAGCGCTGTAAGCTTATAGTGTGAGGTTGGTCAGCGAGCTTTTTTAATGGACAAATGAGTCTTCCTATTGAGAACGAGTTCCAGTTGACAGATAATAATAAAGCATCTAGGCTGCGGTGAACTTGTTGGAAATGGGGTGGGTGAGGTCATGCTCTGTGGGCTAATCGTCAGCTTTCTATTAAATGTTCTATGTTCTATGAGGAATAGCTTATCGCATCTCGGCTGTCACTATTGCGCAACGGAGGAAAGTCAAGCACGTTGCATTCTCACTCAGTATCCAAGCCCCTTCAAAACACCTCCTCTGTTTTGGCCTCCGACGGATTGGGCCGCACCTTAATACCACAAACAGTCAGTGAGAAATCCCTACCTCTGTAGACAAGTATGGAAAACTTTTGTCAAGGCACGTTGTTGCATGTTTCCATAAAATGGGAACCAAAATAAGCTCTATCATACTTTTATGTAGAAGAACGACGAGATGCTGGAACAGTTCAAAATAAACAACACTTTATGATGTGTTTTGCCTAAAAAAGCAGCTGTTGGGAGCACTGGGCAGGGCAGAAGTACTGACGCTCATCGTATCAAATCCGATGCACAGACTTAGTCCATTTAAATCACTGCGGTGTGGCACGCACGAATACTAGTTCCTTACAGCAGCCAATCTTGCATCCATCCACTTGGTAGTCTTGGTGGCTCAGCAAACAGCACTTCGGTGCTTCAGTAGTACAAATGCACTTATTTTAGAAAGATTAGAATTAAACCCCTATCGAACCACCTAGCTCTCGTGTTTCCTTAGCCCTCCTTCCCATTCCAACATGTCATGCATTCGATACTGCCAGGACATTTGGTCAAAGCGGTAAAACTAGTATCTTGAGCATCAAGAATAAAAGCGGTGTTTGATTAAAAGTTTCTCAATTATTATACTGGAGAACCATGGTATTACAAACATCTGTCAAAACCATCAAACTTCTCTCACATTAGTCAAAGCCCAAAATCGGCCGTTGGGTCGGCCCTTGAAGGTTATATTTTGTGTGGAAATTGGAGCCTACACCTTCTAGTCCTTCTTAAAAAACGTGTCTTTTTGAGGACAACTTTATTGGAAGAGGCTGACCCAGCTAAACATCAAATAGCAGTGATTTGCACTTCCATTAACACCTGAATTCTGCTAATTTACTAATTTTTTTTATTGGTCAAGGCACTAGTAATCAGTCCGCTTCAGGCCTTATTTAACCATCCCTACGCCCGTACCTTCATCCCACCATGCACTCATTCATCTATCCACCCTTTTGAACAGACTTCCAGCATAAGCTGCTGCTCGACTTCCAAAATAAGATGTGACGTAAAAGAGAATGCTTTGTGGGAGCGCTCAATGTGAGTGTAAATGGTGAACGCATTTTGGGATTCATCTACTTCAAAGGCCAATACAAATGCAACAGTGACGACGATGGGAGAAGAGGCATTTGTTGACCACGCTCGCAGACGTAATGCCAGCATTTCAGCTCACCCACATGAGTCACCAGAGCAGAATCGAGTGTGATTCGCCTGATCATCGGTGCTCAGCAAGAATCTTCTTTTACCACCACACTCACAAGTGTCGCCTCTACATGTGACACTCAAATATCCAAAAGGAAAATGCACCTAATTTAAAACTGCATGAATAAAGTGAGACTGTGCAATGGAAGATGACCAAGTAAAAGAGGTCGAGTAATTATGTCTACACCGAAGTTTTTTGGTAAGCAACCATTTTACAACGCAGAAATTGTCTAGTCCAGCAGCTAATTTGCACATTTATGCTATCGTTAGATTGTTTACCTAAAATGATCGCCCATGAAGTCGCAAACAGTGCATCGCTTGCGGTGGATTGGCCTTGACACGGTCATCCTATGCGCCCTCAGTGTCAGGTCATGGCATAAATTGAACTACGTGAACAACAGCCACCTCAACCAACACTAGTTCTTCCAGCACGGCAATGCCTTCCCTTTCATCAGGAAATAGCATTTGAACCTACTTTAGTTTGGCAAATAAAATTTACGAATACCACACGCTAGCCAGATGGAATGCAAGCTTAGCCTTCTTCGTCGATCACAATATCGTGTCTATGTGAATCCTGACACGGGTAGAAGCCTTTTCCTCAAAAGTTTGCTAAAGCAAGTATTTATTTTGGCGATTATCAAACACCCAAAAACAGTCCAAGTGCAAATGTTTCAACCGAATGGAAGTACTGGAGGCTGACGTAACTCAGAATGCAATGGGGTGGATTGTGCAGTACAGAACTGTGAAGGATGTCAAGTTAGAAAAGCAAAGATGTCGCTTAACAATTAGCTTTTCATACAAAGGATATTGCCATAGGTTGCCAAAGTTGTCCGATTAGATGCAGCTCAAAAGCGCGGTACTCAATTTGCGTCTGATGATACCATGAAATTTGCAGCTTGATCTGTTATATTTGCTTAATTGTTAAAGGTTCTATCCGCCTGTTTTTTAGTTGCGGACCTGCCAATCAGTGGACAGACTCTTAAAGAAACGGCAAAACCTCTAAACGGATTTTTCCGTTTCAATCTTAGGCCAAATTTGACACAGCCAAGGGGTTACTCAATAAAATCTGTGTGAAATTAAAAAGCACAAAACAGCATAACTTAATCAGAAAAAAAGGCTCCATAAAATTCACTTCGATTTCAAAAGTCCACGACTCTGAGCATGTCAGAAAAACGTGATTAAACCTGCCGTCTTGGACGAGGAAGAGTAAGATAAAACTGGAAAACTTGCGGCTGAATGAAAAGACGTTGGACATCCAACTTTGCCAGCGGAACCGCGAATCGCTGCAAATAGACGTAAGAAAACAAGTAGACACATGAAGGTGACTAATTGTGGCACCTCTTCAAGTCGGAGGGACCAATTGACAAGGCAGCACTTCATGTGGATGGTCTAATCACCTTGTCCAGGGAGCGATGTACTAACTCTGCTATCAAATGGAAAAGTTGAGTGGATGATGAATAGATGGGATACACATAACAGACATAACGACTACCTGCCATTGATAATAAGGTGGACAACAAATCCACTATAGCATAACTACTGCCCCTTACTAAATGCTAGTTTTGTTGTCCTTTATCAAATAATCGAGGGGCCACTTTATTTGTCCGATTCATTGTTTAGATTCAATGCTGTGACGAATAGTGCACGACAAGAATTCACTTCGTTCTCAAAGGGCTGGTAGGTTTCAGTGGCAACGATTTCAACACGCAAAATATTTAAAGAAGCTTTCAGCAACGATTCAGCAATGCCATGAACCCTGCACCATCTCACTGGATCTGCTCTTAGTCAATTGCTCATGCGTTACATTGATCGCCAGCGTGCGAAATGCTTTCATTCCTCTGCTGATTTGTTCTATGAAATGGTTTTTAAGCACAGCAGCGACAAATTCAAAGCTGGAATACAGAACTCTGCTTCTTTATTACGTATAAACTTTACAGGGTGCAAAAGGTCATATGTCATCGGCATCCTTATTTTTTACTTAGAAATGATTCCCTAAGCGGTGGTGGCCTAAACAATGTCTTGAGACGCCAAAGCAAAGGGTCGAATCGAAGTAGATTCTTCCACCTCAAATCATAATCTGCTTCTCATGGCTTATATGGTCTTTACTTATCCGCAAAGTTACTTAAGAAGCAGATGGACGTCATCGTGTGATGTTTTTAAAAGGGAAATATTTCGGGATCCTATGGAACAGACTGTTGAGATCAAATTAAACTAAACAGTCGTGATGATTGATTCTTCAGTACTGACGTAGAAAGCATTTAATTAAGAACAGACAAATAAAAGGCTTGGCAGTGATCGTAAAAAAATTTTACATGCTCAGAGTATAAGCAGAGTAGAAATACAGACAGAAAATACAATCAATACCAGTAAATCAGGGAGGAATACAACGCTAGGAGAAACGCTCCCCCACTTAACGCTCTGTCTACGCTAACGGTACCGCAGCTTTCCGAAGAAGTATGCAATTCTTCGCAAGCCCGCTTGTTCCTTCATCCTTCCCCCTCTTCTCCGGGGCGAATATAGGATGGTACGTAAGTTGCACTAACCGCGCGATCCTGCCATCAAAGTGACACGTAGTAACAAAATTCTCCTCCCAACCGCCTTCCTCAGTCGGCTGCCATCACTGTCGCCTCCTCCTCCTCCTCCCTCACTCGAAAAGGTCGCCATCTACGTCGACGAAAACATTCACCACAAATACTGAGTCAACGAGTAAGTAATGTGGTGCCAACAGTGCACGAGCGAGAGAGAAGAGTAAGGAAAGCATGAAAGACAGTAAAGAGATCAAGAATATGGAAAAATGAGTAGGCATAAAACAGGTGAGATACGATTCGAAATAGCCATCCAGCACGCATGCGGACATCGACAAAGCACGCGATGGATCCGCCGACAGCTGTGGTAACAACGTCAACTCACCTCCATTGCCACGACAATCTTTCCAAACAGTCGTCAATAAACCACACTTAGACCAATACAGACACCGACAAGACAGACTCGTTGTTGCAGTGGGATTGCACGACACGATTTTGGTACTTATCAGACCAAGGCCATAATAGCCAGGTCATAAGGAAGCTCCACACGTGTCGCAGCGATTCACACAAATTATTGCAGAATATCATCCAGCTTATCTCTCCATCGCTATCGCCTTGCTGTAACAAAGCACAGCACAACGAATTTGGTTTGATAGCAGTATTTACACATTTGCATGAACAAGTGCAAGATTAACTTCCTTAACATCCCAAACAACACTTCAGCAATAGTATTACATTGGTTACGAAAATTCTGCACATAATGAACAAGGTTACGCACAGTGACCAATGCAGCATAAATTTAAGCTGAAACAGGAAGAATTAAGTCTGCTCATGCTCTTACTTAATAACCAGTTAGAATTTGTTCGGAATTGTCAGTGTTCACGTCTTCGGCTGCAACGCTACATTCGGTATTACTAGAGCTCGGTGCACGGAGGGTTGTGTCACTAATATACGGTCTCATGATGCGGAACGATTTGTAAGACATCTAAAGCGTCGTGTGGGCGCAGGTAGAGGCAGTGGTATCAGAGAAAGCAATGATCTCATTCACGTTTCCTCTCCTTGCATGATTAAGCCATTAGGTCCGTGAAGTGAATAGACCGTTAGCTGGGAGGCGTTGGGTACTAGCCTACTGTTACTAAAATGAGCCGGGAGGGAACAGCATCGTCGAAGTGTATACAGGCATTGTGATGCACACTGGATCCATGACCTGCAATTGTAAGCACCAACCAGTGAACATATCGGCGATTGGCATGGCAAGCGCTTTTCCTCCAACCTAAGTAAGTTGCGTTTTGTAGAGAACGCCATCTTCCCCACCATAATGCGGCTCACAAGACACGAGGTCAATTACGCAGGTACAACTGTGGTGAATCGGTGGAGCATTTGAGTTTTGGCAAGTGCGCTCTGCACTACATTGCGCTGTTTGCAGTTGTTCATTTATTTTCCTGCCTAACAATCTTACGCTCACTTTCCTTTTGTTAATTTCACATAAGATCACATGGAGACAGGAGGTGAAATTGGAGGTGACGTTGTCATTCACAACACTGTCGCACATCTACTGCAAATGGACAACTCTCGACATGAAAGCATGAGCGGCCATCTACCATCAATTCATGCGTTTAAATCTAAACCTGCTTGCCAATGCGCCTGTCCGTCTGTCTGCCTACCTACCTACCTGCATGTCTGTCTCTCTGTCTGTTCGTCGGCTGCATTCAATTCTTATCGATTGTCGGTTAACTAATCAAGCGATCAATCGATATGTCGCGTTTAAACGTCACTTGTACTATTACTTACACACGCTAAGGTAGGTTTGCTGCAGCCACTTCATGTTTGCCTTGTGTTAATAAAGTGGGCATGCACGTAGTTGACATGGAGGAAGTTGATGTGGACTTCCTCCTGAGTAGCCTCTTCTGCGTGTACACGTACATGCAGATGAGCCAAGCTCGTCGACGCTATGTGCAGCACCAAGAGTTAATTCTGCTGGTAAGTGTGCAAATGAGCAGCGTCACTAACATCAACGTGTTTTCCAGAGGAGGGCAAGCCGATCGTGATTGAGGAGATGGAGCCCGCGAAGACGGAGCCGGAGGCAGCGGAAGGGGAGGCAGCAGAAGAGGAGGCGCTAATGTTATCACCACCGTCTCAAGCATCGCTGACCTCACCCACCTTACCCCGGTGCCCCCATCTCAGTCGTCTAAATCCGCCAGTACGTTGAATTCACATTTTCTATCGTATTCTGCCTCTTTCATTTCTACTTTCTCCACGCCTTCTTACCACCTACCCCTTCTCTTATTCTGTGTCTCTCCAATTCATGAATGCATTCATACATTTATTTATTGATGACATCCACTGTTTTACCCATTTTTATGAGATTAAACCTCTCCTCCTCCTCTTTCCCTTTCACACAGGCTTGCAGGTAAACTATGAATTGGAGGACATCCTCATTGCTCATCACGAGGAGGATGAGGCGCAGGTGCAGGCGCAGGAAAAAGGGGCAGCTATGACAGCTACCAACACTGACACGGGCACGTCATTTAAAAAAGGATAGTCCCGATTTCCTCGCTGCCTCCTCACCCAAACAAGGAATGGCAGGGTACTCTTCGATTGCACCCGTATTCATCCCAGTCACCTTTGCTCCAATCAGAATCACGATTCCTCAACTTCCTGGAGCGTCTAGTTGCGGTTGGTTGCTCTCTGATTTGGTGGCAACAATTCAGGCTCTCCTATTGCGACTCGTTATCCATCACCGCTTGCAACGCATCACCACTTTTGGTGCACTTCATTTTTACGAGCCTACATGGATAACACGAATTGGTGGTGATCAACGAGACAAATCGTCTCGACATGGCCTGTGAGTTGACGCCGACTCGATGCTCTGCTTTACCGATTTTGCCTTTGGCTCTTGTCCGCCTAATATCTCTCACTCTACTGAATGCAAGCTGGATGTCTCGGTACTTTCTTGTTCACAAATCGAGAACTCTACTTCAATCCATAGTAAAGCAATAAAGTAGAGGAGCCACAGAAGCAGAAATGAGGCTGATTGTGGTACGGTGAGTCATTGGGCGGATGCTGGAGTGATGACGTGTTGAGATCAAACCAACTAGACATCCAATGAATGACCAAGGAAGAGCTTACTTCGTCCGGTATGGAACTGTCAATCTGGTCGTTTAACAGGACAGGTTTGAAGGAGACAATGAGATGAATGTGCCCTCGCACTCTGATACACTTAAGTATATACACACATACACAGACGTGCCTACCTGTGCCCATCTAATGCGACTCCCTGAAAGGGCGAAAATAGAAAAAGGGCAGTGACACATACAAACACCAACTCCGGACAGAGAGCCAAAGAGAAGCCGACACACAGTGTTCACCTGTACAGTGAAGGGTGTGCAGGTGGACTTAAGGGGCGAGGACACATGCTTACCCGTTATTGTAATGTGCCACGCTGACACTATCTCTACAAGAAGAACAAAGAGTAGGCAGTGAGATAGACACCTAACAGTTTGGCCAGCCTGCAAATTGCGAAGTTGGAAGTAGAAGCAACACGCTCACATTCGCTCTTAAGAGAGTAAGTGTAGGAATAGGAGATGGACCAAAGAGGAGATGGTGTGGGACAAACTAAAGCGACAGTATAGAGATGGAAATGGAAGGTGTTTGGCAACCCAAGCTAAGCTATTCCAAAACAATTGTTGGTCATCAGTACAGTGTGATTTAGTCAGATTCAGTCTAGACTGTGGTAGTCTCTTCTATGTTATGAATCTTGACACTATTCGTTAATATCATAACCAAAGGTGAGAACAGTGGTGAGATGAAAAGGATTTACTACGAGAACGTTTGCAGAAAATGAGGTAGGAGGAGAAGGCAGGGGCAGCTTCATGCTGGGTTCGAAGGAGATGAAGACAAGAGAACCGAGAAGAAGTCAGGTGTTCTCGTGGCACTAAAGTGGAAAGCTAGAGGTAAGGAAATGAAATGCAGGCGACTACTACTCACTCCTCTTCTTCGAGTGACTTGAATGCATGGAGAATACACGGTAGAGCATAATGCAAGACGCAATATTCGAGAGCATATAGAGGTAGACGGACGAAAACCAAAGCATCACTTCTACCTTCTCTCGCCTAGTTTCTTCCAATGGTTGAGTGGCTGATTGCTATTTGCTCGCGACATCGTTAGTCAAGACAGCATGTCGGGTGAGTGAATTCCGCCCACCCACCCACCTACCTCTCTTGACTCTCTACCAGCCCATCCATCATCCAACTTCGTCGTCGTCGATTTCTTCCTCATTTGGCAGTTCGGTCGGAGGCTCGCCAACAGTTCCTTTGCCTTTCAGTAAGTGCTGCTGAGCTTCGCCCAAATGCGTCAATGACTCATCCACCTTAAGTGGCTGGTCGATGGTTGGATCAATACAATCCATAATACCACCTGCCGCGTATTCGTTGCGTATTGGTTGTCTGCCTAGTCGGTTGATTCAATCACGGATCCATTCGACTCACGGCGAGTTGGGCTGTGAATAATCTCACAAGTAGGTGAGCGGAAAATAATTTTAGCATTTACTGAAGATTATTTTGCGCAGAACTGATTCCTCCATATTTTAAGTTAGTCAAGTGGCTAGATTAGTGGATGATTGCATCGTATCATGAAAAGATGAGAGAAAGGAATGAAATAATGAAGGCTGCACTGAAGAACCGTGCGGTGTGGTCTTATAGTGTCTACTTCCCATCCTCATTTCCTCTTTCCCACTCTCTCTCCTTCCATGCCCACGGCCTCTCATCCCATCGCTTCTATCGCATTCATTCCTTTGTCTCCGTCAGCTGATGCAGCTGGCATTGTCTATTTAAATGCAATTAGGGCTCCATCTTACATCCCCACACGGAGAATGCATTGGTTTCAGGCCATTGTAGTTGCTACGATCGGAGATCAAAACTGCTAAATAACTACACTGCGAAGTTCAAAAACGACACTCCACTGAGAATAACACGTAGCGCAGTCTCTCCATGGTAAGAGCATCAACATCTCTGTCATCCACAATGCACGGCAAATGAAGGGAATAGCATCCTTCTGAATCCACTAGCTCGACAATCAGTTCGCGGCCACCCACCTCCGATGTTGGGTTCGACTTCACTGCCACACAACCGTTTATGGTTTGGATAAAAGATGCATAGGGTTTAACAATTTCCCAACAGGTGAATTAGAGCATTTTAGACGCTGATCAATTTATCTGATTCGTTATAACCTCGTCTCCTCTTCTTTCGCTTCTTCGTAACAGCTGACATTTGTGATTTGGCACCCATATCCGCAAAAAGATTTTTGGCCATTTTAACGACGTTCTGCGTCCTAAGAGATGACCGAGTAGCATAAATAACAAAGACATTGTAAAACTCAGTTACCTTGTCTAGTCTTAATTTAGCCGATAAGAAGTGTAAAAGAAACGTGCCCTACTCTTATCCCACTGCAGCTTGTAAAGCGCAGTGGCGAAGGTCACCTAATTAACAATTCAAAAACCTGCACAAAATGTGCCTGGAAATATTGCTTTTCATTCTGGAAATTTGCCAAATGAAAATGTAATGCAGTTCAGAAAATTCACAGGTCCGACCAAAAGTGCTGTACTTTGCGCAATTCCCATCTCTAATCCCGTCTGTCGCGCAGACGAAAACGGAGGAGTTGCATTTTCAACTCGAATGCTAGATTTAATTCCTTAACATTTTATGCTATGTTAAGAGCATCTTTACAGACATGTTTGTATAAACCGTAACATCGCCATCTGCCTTCTCACCTCTGCTGCTAATCCTGACGCAAGTAAAACTATTGTAGTACGGCATGATTATTACCTCATATAAAAGGGAATCAAAGCTGTTCTGATGGTTACGGGGAAGGTGCGTTTTCCTAGTGTCGAAGATACCGACAATTCCTATCACGAGGCTTGAGTTATTTTCCCACCCCTCGACAAATAGGTACGTTTTCAAGAAGCATAAGTATTGCATAGCCTCCTCCTAATCCTCCTCCACTCGAGCATCGACCCCAATGCTACCCCTACGGATTGCTATTAACCACTCCATCAAGCAATTTTCCTTTTCCCATCAGTCTCCAGTTCTCATCTTTCTATTCGACTAGCAGAGCACCTTTGTAGAGCCATATCTTGTCGAGGTGGATGGCTATTGACCAGGCACGGAGTTGTGTGTTGCAGACGAAGCAATCTGTGAATGAGCTTGTTTTCACGATGCGATCAACCTTCTCGCCAATAATGGTAGAATTTGCTGCCTAAATGCAACTATGTGAACGATTAGAACCACAGAGGTAAAAGATGTTGCGTGCAGCTTGCACGGGCGCAATAGAACAATACTTTACCACCGCTAATCTCAGTGCAGCGATGGCAATGGTAGTGCTGCTCATTTATGGCAAGGGGAAGAACGTTCATCCACTTCCCTCCAAAGTAGTCTCCTTTATCAATGCTGTTCTGCATTGTGACTCACCCACTTCCTGGGAGGCTTAACTTTTTGCTTCACTTCATTAGCTTGTTTTACTGCACAAAGGCCTACAAACCAACCCTGATGACTACTTTTACACTTTAATGTTTTGGTTATCGCTCTGACTGCTAGAGTTCGACGATAAACGATAAACGATTGTCCATTCACATGCACGTAAAATTCGTTCTTCACCAAGTTGTGACAATTGAAGTCGCAAAATATCATGCTTTGCACAAAGGTCGCTTGCATATAAAACAATAAAATTGATGCGAAATAATTTGCGAATTCCGAGCAGGAAAATTTGACAGACCCAGACAAGTAAACTCGATTGGTGCTATTGCTTAACTGATGCGATTTCTAAGATGTTCTGATGAATACTACACCTCTTACCTTGAGTTTCGCCCTTCACCTGGTTTAATATATATTACGTATTCAGTAAAAGCCATGTTCATTTTGCGGAGTCTTTCTTTCACTCGATCTCGAACACGAAAGATCGGATCGTCTTGACTCCATGTTATGGAAAGTGTTAAACCCAGCCCTATAGTATCTAAGAGCTCAACTTCACGGTCGTTTTGATAGACAGCATCTCTGCTGCTGTGTTCGTCATGTTTATTTAACCTGCTGTCTGCTGCTTTATCAGAGGGTAGGTTAGGAGGGACATCAACTAGGTGTAAGAGGTTATTTTACTTCATCATATGCGCATTTAAGAATTTATACTTAAATGCTTAAAGTCGAATAGAAATGGAAATGAGTTCTGGGGACGCTAGTAAAGGTGTTGCTGTGGCCTTTATCAAGGTGTTACCCATGATCCATTTTTAAACAGCCGATTCAACATGGATAAAGAAGTTGACTTCTCCATTGTCCTACAACATTTGAAAGCAATGGTCTATTCTGGAGCTGAAGTGCAATAACCGCCGAGATGCCATCAACATTAACGTACGGACCTCTTTGGGTAAGAGGCTGTTTTCTTGGACCCATTCTTGCAATACTTCCTCCCTTCCAGTCATGCAGATCCTCCTACACAACTGTCACAAGGCTGAGCAGCAAGATTGCTTCCACTGTGGATTTTAGGTGGGATCAAAGAGACCGTAGTTAAGAAGTAAGGGATTCGGTGTAAGGCGGGGAGAGAGAGTGTGCAGTCTTTGTTAGAATCTGATTGTAGGCAAGTCTTTCCTTTCTTCCTTTTACCTTTCCAAACCTCGATATGAGAAGGTGTGCAGGTCAACACGCCTTGAGCCATAACCACGGGAAAGAAATTGGTGGCATGAGGACACCCTTCACCAATCCTACCACCATTTACCACGAGGCTTAGCTAAGGCCACAAATTACATGTGATATACCAGTTTCAGAAAGTGAAAGATGAGGACAAACAGGTACTGAAATTAACAACTGCAAAGGTGGCTACAAAATAGGTTGTTTCACATATTTATTGATAAGGTGAGATGAAGATATTAGGATGGCAATGGTCTCAACGAGAGCCAGAGTGGATTATTGGCTGATTTAATAAATTGGGTTGTAGACGAGAGGACCGACATGCTGAGAAGCACGACTATGTAGTTGAAAGAGCCTCGCGAGACAAGAAGAGCCCACGTCGGACTTTATGGTAAGCTACCGGCAAGAGAAGTGCTGGCAACTCTCAGACCCATCTCCATGATACAAGAATTGAGCAAGTGGCCAAAAGCGTCACTCTTCAATCATGGACACAAGTAGGTAACTAAAAGAGAGAGAAAAAAGAAACAATTTGCACAGGAGAAAAGGTGGAGTGCTGGAACCTATTTCACTTCATCTCGGAAGAGAATTTACGACGTTCACTGCATGTGTCCCCTCGTACCTCACTCTTACCCCATTTCGCCATTTACCTTCTTCTTTGGCTACCTCTTTGCGATCCAATTTCTCTCGTCAAATTGGCATGCTCATCTTTACATTCGCATTCAGAGGCGACTATAGCTACTGCATAGCCTGCATCGGTTCTTTGCACTTCATAGTCACAACTGACCCAGTTCTAGGCAAGACGATGAAATTATTAACCATCGCAGTTTGACCAATTTCATGTCAGATGTTTCTTCCCCTCCTCCATTTCTTCCATTTGAACATCTGTCTAAGCCGTCCTATGGCAACTTCTATTTTGGCAATCCACATGGTTTCGTTGTTAAAAATACATTCCGTTTTTAGACAACACGGCCGTTGATGAGAAGTGAGCAGGTCTGTCCAATTAAATTGAAGGAGAATCCTCCTCACCATTGTCAAACCAACTTCTGCTCGCCTGTTAGATTGGAGTCTCTCAGTAAGTCATAGATGATTGAGGGAGCATGCGATAGAATCAGCCACCTGTTGGACGATGAAGATCCTACAAACGGAAGCGAGCCTCTTCACAAGTAGAGTGCATTAAAAAAAATTTCGCTTGCATCGTTTTTTAGCCAGAATGCAACGCGTGTGCATCCAACCTCAAGTCACGTGCATTTGCTGCTAGCAACCAGCGTCAAATGCGGTGATAACCCATTGTCGAGTTCACTTACCCACAGATTAGCAACTTTCCATCAATGTACACTACGCTACTGAATTGCTTTGAGTAATGCTAGTGGAAGTGGTGGTGGTTATGTCGCTCGAAGGCTAACGATTGCATTAAAGTTGGTGTTTGTCGGAATGCTGATAATGGCATTGCATTGGCTAATGCACAGACAAGTGCATTTGGCGTTGCGATTTGCGCTGCTGTTTGAACAATGTGGATGGGGGGGTGCAGATGGTGTAAGGCGTTGGGAATGGGAGGAAGGGTAAAGGAGTAAAAAGTTATGTGTGTCGGCATAGTAATGTTAGAAAACCAAGAAAGATGTATTGATGGAAGGTTTGGTGGCGAAAAGAGTGAGAAGGTAGTGATGAGAGATTGAGTGAGTAAGTGAGAAGGGGGCTATAGAAGGATGGAGGCATAAGGGAAACAATGCCAAAATGAAGGATAGAAGGAAAGAAGGAAGGGAAGACAAAATGGATGGATGTCAATGAGGATTATGGGGGAAAGTATGGAAGAAGAAAAGCGTGATGTAATGTAAGATTGGCATGAAAGGGTGGGAGATGAAAAGTGGGAAGTGGATGGCGAGTGGATGCTAGTGATCACACGTGGAGGTGATCTCATGTATTGGGTGCGCGTAGCCCGATAATGAGTTTTTTACTTGCCCTCCAGGGTACAATAATGAAGAGGCATATCTAGAATTCTGCAAGTGGCAACTCAGCAACGCACCAACCGCATAAAGCTGAGTTGTCAAACAGCATTTGTCGCTGAAGCCTTTGTAGAACACTACTAACCTGCCTAAATGGACGATTTCAGCCCCTTAATCCTGTCGGACACAAACTAAACTGCCAAAAAGGTGCTGTACTAAAAAATGGATGTGCCACTAAGAATCAAAATTCATTGCCATAATCAGCGTCGCGACTAAAATCAAGATTGATAATTCTCATGATATCAGGACACTCCTGACAGCTATGCCAGATGCAATTTGTAATAAAAATACGCAGAGGATTTGAGGACTTTTTCTTGCCCTTTAGTCTATAGCTAGCATCTGTTTAATCGGTGCTGACATATTGCGAGCCAACTGAAGGGCCAGGTATACTACTTCACCCATCGTTCTCATTTTAATCCCAATGCATCTTTCAGGTATCAAAAAGGGGTGCTGTGAGAAAGGTGCTCGCATATGACCAGTCAAATGCACTGACGTGAGCATCCATGACTCTGGTAGGGAGATGATCTCGAGTTTTATAATCAAGCGCACAATGTGCAGATCGTAAACCTGAAAATAACACCCTTCACAAACGAACTTTATCACGCTAAGCCGTGATGATCCCATCGCACTAACTTTAGTATGGCAGAATCTTGTAGGGAAAAATGAAAATAAATGTAAAAATGCACCGTGAGTGCATGGAACCACCATTGTGGAGTGCGTCTTTATGCAGGCCAATCAGCTGCAAGTGTGCTTCCCATTGACGCATTCGATGTAACGCATATGCGAGGCTGAAGACGGTGTTCGTCAGGTGATGCCAGTGTTGGCAGAGTTTAATAAACTAACAGAAGCCAGACTGCCTCGTGACAAAAGAAAGGATCCTTTCGCGAACTTCGGCTTTGCTAACCATCTCCTTCACACAGGCTAGTCACATCAACAAAGAGACAACCTCTTCAACAGGCACCGTGGAGGCAGCATCGGCAGCAGTGCGAACCATCAGGACTTTGGTAACAGGCTTGATTGACCACCCGATGACAGCAGATTATATCCGCGCCGCTAAAAACAATGTGGGAACGCGGAGACAACTAGTTAACAGGCAGTAGGCATAATTACTTATGTACTTAAGAGAGCCACAAAATTTGGACGAGTAGCCTTTAAACTTGTTCTTTTATGCTACGATTGCAACAGGAGACCTAACAAAGGTATAATGTACTTCAGCGTCCCTTATTTCTGGCTCTACAGCGTCGCTAGGGCCAAAAATACTTTAATCATCCTAGCAGTTGAATGCAAATGTCCACTTATTAGCCGGCTCTTTATTGGACTTCCTTCTCATTGGCTTTGCCCATAGAAGTTCACTAATTTCAATGTAATATGAGAATGAACAATTGCGCACTGACTTGGATGAACGGATGAATGAATTTGATATTTGAGGAAGCGGTAAGCCGAATTCGATGCAGACATTCCATCTTTTCGTCTAGTGGAGAAACGAGAAGTAATAAAAATCGTCTCAGCGAAGGGTGAGATGAGATAAGAAATAATCTGGACTCCAAAATGCCCAAAGGCTGTAGTATATGCCTTCTGTGATATCATCAATGCTTTATATGTTAAATGTTTTCTCTCTGTATGTAGATCTCATCCATCTTTATGATGACGGTAAAGCTGAAAGGATTCGCACCTGTAGACTTGATTTCATTGCCTTTAAGAATGATTATCGTCCCTCGTGTTCCAATTGTAAGTTGTAAGGAGACCATCTCGTCATGTTATGCAATTATTTGGTCCTGAGAGGATACGCACAGTCGTCTCACATTGCTCTGCTCTCTGTGTACTGAGGCGCATAATTGACCTTTGCTCAGTATGATTAACACTTGATGGAATTTCAGTTTAAAGCGGGTCTTAACATCCATTTCTTTTCCCTTCTGTCTTTTTTACACACTCTTTGGTATTTATCAAACAAATGTTGTGTGCTGTGCGGGATCTCATGGCTTGCGTGCTCTGAGCGGCATACACCACTAATGGCTATCAGTGATCATCCATTGGTACTTCATCTTCGTCACATTTATCAAGGTTGCCTTGTTTTTCATTTACTCAGGAGCTTTTCTTTTCAGTAAGTGCATTCTAGGTCTTCGTGTTGCAGTTGTAGACTATGGCAGGAGTGACCAATCAACATCTAGGTCGCCTCTATCCTCCTTTTCTGTACCATCAATGAATCAGTCTTAAGGAGCGAATACTCTCGACGCGTCTATAGTTGGGCGTTGCTCCACCCAAAAATAGGTGCTGCATCATGTTTAAGAGGATTCTCACTTCATGATAGAGAAAGAAAAAGTCGTGAAAGTCAAGGGTCATAGAGTGGGAGGGTCGTTAGCTGATTAACCTTTGGGGAGAGAGAGCCAACCTTATTCCATTCATAGGTCACCCCAAACAATTATGCACCCACCACCCAACCCACACGTTCAAAGCCCACGCCACTTCACTACTGGATGATCATGCTCGCTCTTTATGGGGATGCAAGCTTTCACTTGCTGAAGGTGGACAAACACCTTGAAGGCATGCAGTACAAAATGCGTTAGATATAACCCGAACAAGTCGGCCAATCAAATCTATACAAATGGCGACATATCAAGTGTCGCAAAATCCATACTTGAATTGAACAAGTGTGTGTTCTCACTCGTATATGAGTTGATGGCGAAGAGTATATCGGCTAAGATATTATGGTTGTTGCATGCTTGCGATGCAGGTAGTAGTAAGTAGGTGGGTGATTGCAACAGCGGATTCTTGGTCGTCATCCATTTTGAAGGATGACTGTTCTTTAAAAATTGTGTTTATGAGGCTGGCAGCTGACCAGAATTTGACTGTCAGTATTGGATACGCATCTGTGCTGCGACGTGGGATCTGAAAGGGTAATTCGGAATGCTAACAACAAGTAGGGCAAATTGACTCCATCTGGTGTGGGACTTATTGCCATTTTAATGCTCCGTGTTTTCCAGATCGCCAGTCTTTGACTTGTGCCTCTATTGTCATCGTCTGTGATGCATGCTTTTTGGATGTTCGGATTCTCCTCTGACCCCTAGTATGGGAGGATGAAGGAATAGACTAGACCTTAAGCAAAGAAAGCAGGCAAATAAAGTGTGTAAACGTCCTGTAGTGACATCGCATGGAGCTTATTACAATGGAAGGAAAGAAAACAGGTTCATCAGCATATCCAACTTTTTAGAGACAACATGCCTTTCCCACATTTCCGATTAAACTGTAATTCAATCATGTACATTTTTTAAGGTTTATACAAATGGGAATCGTTGTTTTGCCTAAACACGATTAAAGAGATGCGTGGACCATTTCAAATAAGAAACGAGACTCAATATTCGCGTGAAACGTATACAATGTATAGAGTTGTGCTTGGGTTCACTGATAGGCTCCGAAGGCCAGCTCACCCTGCCAAGGTGCAAAGTAGTTCCTTTCCCAACGCCGAGAGCTAAACAGACCAAATGGGTAAATCATTGCCTACCTACCATCTTGAGCTTCTCCCTTGGCTCTCCTCCTGATCAAATGTCGGTATTAGCCATCAAAAGGTGGTCGGTGGTGTGAGAAAAACACCCACTAGCCACGTGTGCCGGCCACCAGAATCCCATGCAACCGAGGCAATACCTGACCTCAACATCAGCTTGTTGTCTCTAGAAAGTTGGTTATGCGGATGAGCCTGTTTTCTTTCCTTTCAATTCTAAAAGCTCTATGTGATGTCACTGCAGGGCGTGCTGTAGGTTCTATAAAATCAGGATCTACTCATAGGTACAGAAAGTGAAAGCAAGTGTTAAAAGCGTTTGAGAATAAACTTGCATATTGAGTCCCTTTGGAACGGGAGAATTCAATTGACTTAAGGGAGGAGCGGTAGTGACTTGAATTGAACTGCCACTTTAAACGATGTGAGAGGAAAAGAAAAAGAATGGATGCTAACGCCACTTTGCTGTAAACCAAACGTGCGAAATTAAGTTCTCACCTATAGACTAAACTCGGTATATGCCAGAACCGATCATAAAATTATGCAAAAGCTTAAGACATTGGTAGGAAAGGTTAAGGTTTGGACAAGTTTCATACCTACCGAGCATTTTCCTTACCACTGTAAGCATCGGAAAGGAATGGAGGTGGGATTTGAGGTGCGACTTAGCGACGCCTGATAGAAGATCTGACAGATGAGATAGAGACTTTGATATCGACTGGAAGATTTAATTTTCTAGTGGAAGCAATGTGTTTCGCATTTCGTTGCTGTCAAAATGATGCATAGTAGAAATGGACAGACTAGCAAGTGTACAGTGTTCACTAGATCTAAGATTTTTGGACAGGAAAGATGAGTGCTGATGCAAGTTTGTACCAGAGAATTGCACCAGGAGCCATACAATGAGAACGTAGCCCGCTATGTGGCAATCAACCCCCACACAAGTATTCGCTGTAGGCAAAGGAGGAAGATTTTACCAGTTTTTTCAGGTGAGGGATGCTTTTGGGCAAAGTCTAGACGCCGATCCATGCCGTTTGTGGGATATTGCATTTATTATCACCAGATGTCAATGTCAAGTGATGTGAGAAGACGGGCATTTGACCGTGTGGTCCAAGTTTCCAGCGTCCCAGACTGCAAAAACGTAATTTTAGGCTATCAATTGAAGGCCAAAGAACCAGACAAAACTGTGTCAATGACTGGAACGATAAAAGCAGAGAGCCGTCGTAATGTTCACTTCTTCTCGACTGATGGACGGGATTATAAGAAGAAAGGCCTGATGGTTTCGCCATGTAGGTGTGCAGCATTTGATTGCTATGCCAATAAAGTGTAATGCTGCCCGTCAAATTAAGCAGAGTGCGGAGAAGGCAGTGTCTCTGGAGCCCCAAGGACGGAAACTGCTGCTTTTAAGAGCGGGAGAATAATGAGAGTGTAATTTGATTAGAACGACTTCTTCCCTAAAGTGTTTGCAGTGATGCCGATTTATCACGAGCTAGACCATCAGAATTCCGATTTGGCTGTCACAGCTTAGAAGGGATCGAATCTTTCTGACGGCATTGTTTTGAAAGTCCTGATGGAACTGTGCATCGACACGGCAACTGGGAGGAATGCCAAGCATTCCTATCCCTTATATCAGGGTATTATATTATTTTCGGCCGCATAAGTGTGGAACGAACAAAGCCTGGACAATAGCTTAGGTTCCTTCTTTTGTGCTCCTGTTAGCACGTGAATGCACTAATAAGGTAGATAAACAAGTGAGCGTAAATTTACTAGTGCATGCGAGGCTGATGAGGGTCGCCTAATTTAGCACTGACAACAAGAAAAAATTTGGTTTTACTAAATGCAGTGAAATGTAAAACACCCAATTTTGATGGGATTCCTAAAATTTTGCTTTTATTATTGCAGGAGATGCCTATAGTTGCAAAATTAGGTGAAGAAGAAGATTGACAAAACGCAATAGGGTTAGATAGGTATTGTTACGATTATCACACTACGTATCTCCACATTGGCCGACGTTGATGGGGTGTTGTTTGATAGGGATCTGTACTTCGTCAGCCGGCCTTGTCGTGTTGCAATGCTGATACTGATGCCTTGCAGAATGGTTACTGAAAGATTTGCTTAACAGTTTAGAGGGGCATGGAAGTCACTTTGGCGGAAAGTAGGAAATGTGATTAACAAGTGAGGGAAGTTAGGTGTCACATCTACTGAAGACCGCTTGCACATTGAAAAGGACAATTAAAAGTAGAGAAGAGAATCAAAGGGGCAGAATGAAAAAGTTTATTTTAGTTGATTTGCTTATACAGCACTTTCACCAGCGAGAATAGAAAGAGCTATTGGAGTAAGATGTAAATAACACATTGTAGCGGGACGTCACAAATGTGTGCCGCTGATTTTTCAGCTTTTTGTTGGCTACCTTCAAGGTAAAATGACTTTATTGTACGACTTGAGACGTTGTACTTAAGTGTAAATGTGTTTCTGTATGGTAAATGATATCATTGTGAAACCACAGATATGCATTATAAGGACAGATTTCAAGGTCAAATGGCGCTGTATCGATTAGGGTTATTAAGCAGGTAGAACCTTGTTACTATATGGGCCAGCAGATTGATTTAGTTTGCTTTCAAGTTCAAATCACGTCTTAATTGGGTAGAAGATATCGACCTTGGTCAATCTGGCCGTTCAACTTTGCAGAGGGATGCGTCTCTACGTCCTTACAGCAGCACCAGCCATAGTGAAATCAACAGCGCTGCGCTCCATGGGCGACCTGGATTGGGGTTTGCGCTTCTACTTCTGCTATCGTCATCGACGTCACCATCACTATGGCGGTATCGTTCCATCTTGCCTTAATTGGCATGGGCAGCCGTTGTTTTCTCCCATCTCCTGCTCTGTGCTATTATAACCCCAAAGATCTCCAAAATTAGGTGGAGGGCTTTTGTTTTCATTGTGGCGGAGGTAAGTAGGGTACGAATGCGGCGTTGGATAGAAGCTACGGAGGGAATGGATTGTGTCGACATGGGGAATGGGCCAAATGGAGTGCGGCGGAGGGGATAGATGTTAATAGCCCAGTCAAATGTGTCTTCTAGGCAAGCAATTTTGCTACTATGGGAAGCTGTATTATAAAGGTGTGTCAACCGTGCTTGGAAATGAAATTGATGTAAGCTGCTAGCCAAAAAGGGTCCGGTTAGACTGCCGATCCAGGTCCTCACAATCCTCTATCCCTCTCTTCCTTCATACACAGACAAACTTCGTCCCAGTACTGAAGTCGCGAAATCCTTTAAGGGTAAAGTAGTCGAGTGATCTCCGAGAGGATTGAGCTCTTGACAAAGCTAACCTTTTGTTTGACACTTCTCGAAAGCGTCAGATGTGTCTCCTCTATTTTCATCGCCCACCAGAATGGTCGACATTCATATAGACACACCTGATAGCAAGCGCGGTCCATTCAATATTTCACTGAGCGCTCGTGGCACACCAATTACCCAGCTTTGGTCCTACCACAACTGACGAAACCGGAACTGAGTCGAATGAAGCACGGTGAAACAGCACCACTCGAGACAACACGTGATGCGTTGGCCTCGTCTCCTTCGCCTCCTTCTCTCCTCCTTGCCAGAAAAGAATCAATCTATGTGAGCAGTGATGAGATTGATGCCCGTTTAGAGAGTTCACTTTCATGTCGGAGAGATGTGATGCCGGTTCAGTTGCGAGAAGCATGCTCGCCGAACGCAACTCGCTAGGCTAAGAGGACTATTGCTAATCTAATGGCGACTTCAAGCAGGTAGACATCCATTGCCGTTAATGGATGATGCGTTAGCCAACCAGACAACTCTATCCAGTAGTGCGATGAGTCTGCCTCCCCACAGTAGTACCAGTACCGATTTTAGGGCTCAAGTCGTTAGTGAAGTTCATACTTAAGTGTAAATGTTGTCACTGTATGACCTACAAATAGCTCTATATCGGATTCGTGGTAGTCGATGGCATTGTGAAACCAAAGATATACATTTTAAGGACAAGTTTCGAGGTCGAATGGCGTTATATGGATGAGAGTGATTGTGCAGGTAGAACCTTGCCACCGTATTGCCCTGCATATCGACTTAGCTCGCTTTTAAGGTCAAGTCACGTCTTTTTTGGGTCGCGACAAGGCAGTAATGTTAGTGTCGAGAGATCTGGCTGGCCTATTCCCCCACGCCTCGCTAATCACAGTTATCCTTTCCATCTCCGATGCATACGTCATGCGTTGGCGATCTTAACAGCGCGCTGATATCACCCACCATTGCGGATACTGTGGTAACAACCATGGTAAGGTCATTTAAATCAAGCACATGCATTACTTTAAAGTAGCCTTCCTTTATGTTTGATGTCAAAATATGACAAATTTAACTCACAATGCGCAAGTCCGCTAAACCCAAGTCCCAAATCACAAACCCACGAAAGCTGCAGCTCTGTAAGACCACAACACATTTAATTGTCGGATATCACTGTTCAGAACAGTCTCCACCATGTTTACCTCAGCCTCATCGCCACACTCCACTCTACTCTTCTCCTTCTTTACTCTTCACACCGTAATTTGTTTCCCCTGCTTTGCTTTTAAGCACAGCGTACCCATAAGCCACAGAAGAGGTAATCAACCTAATACCGAAGGAATCCCTGGCCACCGGCATCTAAGATTGAGGAAGGTAAGCACTGCAAAAATCAAACCACTCACCTTTTTATTTACCTTGTCTCTAGGGAGGCCGCAGATCATTACATCATCAGGGTAAATAGCAATCAGCCACTCAATCATTGGAAGAAACTAAACAAGAGAAGAGAGTAGAAGTTATGCGTTTCAATTTCATTCACGTACCTTCCGGAGCATCTCCAAGCAATTAATGCTATCAAAAAACCTCGGATCCCGAGGATTGCAGGGACTCAGTATTTAACGATGATACTAACGAATCATTGCTCCCAGTGTTGCCAGTCCTCAACACGCGAATCGGTAAGCAAAACTCAGTGTCGAAAGAGGTAGATCACGAGCTGACTCCCGAGCTAGTGAAATCGTAAGGGGTGTTTTCCTTTCATTCGCCGTCCATTGCAGGCGACAGGGCCGTGAATGCGCTTCCTAGAGCAGGTGTCTACCAGTTCTTATCTTCGGTTGTAGTGACCACCATGGCTTGAAACCTGCGCGTTTTGCGTGTCAAGATGTGGGATGCAATCTTGATTGTATTTTCCTTATTCAAATGATGAGGAGGTCGATTGCTGAAAAAGAACTGCACTTTCGATACGACGTGGACATTATTCCGGGTCCTGGTGCAAAAAACAAATTATACAAGCCGTTTCGCTCTCACCGACCTGTTGTTTGGAATAATGCCCACGTCATATTCTAAACTGCATTTCTTCTTCAGCATTCAACCCATTCATCATTTAAACAGGATAAGTACATTTAGAGCTCCATTCTGCATCTTACACGAAGAATGCATTGGTCTTAGGCCAAAATCTGCTGCATAACTACTCCAGGAAGTTCATAAACGACACCCCACTGAGAATAATCCGCACTACAATCTCCTTCATAGCAAGCGCATTAACGGCCTTGTTACCCACAATAGGCGGCTCATAGAGAGAAGAATTTCCTTTTGATTCTCCGGAATCAATTTGCGACCGCTCCACCACCACTATTGTTTATGGCTTGGAAAGAAGTCATAGAGGAGTTAATAATTTCCCAACAAGTAAAATAGGGTATTTTAGGTCCTGATCAATTCACCTGCTGTGTTGCGACTTCGCTTCCTCTTCTTCCGTTTATCCAGAACAACAGGCAATTTTGGTTTGGTGCCAATATCCCAGGATCCAAGGATCTTAACCACGTCCTAGCAAATCGCTTCTTGTTCTGCGCCCCAAGAAATGATCGAACAAGGCAAACGACAAAGACATCGTAAAACTCGGTTGTTTTGCCTAGTCTTAAGCCAATTTTTAAAATAATAAGAGAAACGGGCGCTACTCTTCCTCCTCTTCAGCTTATAAAACTCAGATGCAGAGGGCAACTCAGTCCTCCAGACAGCCTCGCGCTTCAGCTTAAATAGCCTGCAGGTGAAGCGATTGATCTGAAGTCAAATGCCTTTTAAAACAATATCAAATCTGCATAATTATGCATAACTTATTCGTTCTAAGGTCAACTCTCATTTAATAATTCAACAACCTGCCTAAAATATGCCTGAAATAGATACTTTTCACTCCGGGAATTTACCGAATGAAGGGTAATGTTGTTCAGAAAACCCGCTTTCTGCAGTTTTCATCTATAATCTCGCCTGCAATGTAGACGAAAACGCAGGGCTTACAATGTCAACCCCAATGCTAGATTTAATTTTCTAATATTTTGCTCCAATCGAGTGCTATGTTAGGAGCATCTTTACAGGTATTTTTGCATAAACCGTAGCATCGCCATCTGCCTCCTCGCCTCCACTGCTAAATCCGACGCGAGTGAAGCCAATGTTATACGATATGGTCATTATCTCATGTAGAAGGGAATAATGACAGTTCTAATTTATGCTGGTTATCCTAGCGTCATAGATACCAACCTTTCCTACCACTAGGCTCAAGTTATTTTCTCACCTCTCGCCAAATGGATTCGTTTCAAGGAACATAAGTATTGCATAGCCTCCTCCTCTCCCTCATTCTTTTGAGCGCAAAGCCCTACTGGTTGGCATTAAGCATTCCGTCAGGCGACTTTCTTTCTCCCACTAGTTCGCAGTCCTCATCCTTTTATCCATTCAGCAGAGCACCTTTGTGGGGTCGTATCTTGTCGAAGTGGATGATTATTGACAAGGCGTGGAGTTGTGCGTTGCAGATGAGGCAGTTCGTAGAGGCGACTGCCCTCATTACACGGAATGACTTTTGCTCCAAAGATGGTAGAATTTGCTGTGAGTTTTGGGTGGACAAATTGGACTACTTCATGACGCCGCCTTCCTTAGCAATAGTTCCATTAGATTGAATTTATCATTGGCGGATCCACACACGTTAAAAAGGAATACATTCAGTCATAATTTTAGCCACACTTAGATTACAGCATTGATGAGAGAGCTCAATTGACGCTCGAAGACATCCAGATGAGACAATATTTACACCGCCACTTCGTTCAATCACACCCAGTAGAACCATTAGTTGCGAAAATTTATCGCACCCTCAGTACCCTCCATGGATAAGGCATCGAGATGAAGGTCATCGTTCGCCACATCGCAGAATAATCAATCTAGCAGATCGGAATAGGCTTTGTGCTACCCATCAAATGCAACATGAAATGCAAACAAAGTTAGGTAAGACATTGAAGCACGATGTTTGTCTGTCTACATAATAAAGGGGGTAATGAACCCCACATGAAAGACGCCCTTGAAAGGAAAATCCCCTTAATGCCATGCTGGTGGGATAATGGACACTTTTAATGCCAATATAGTGGTAGAATGAGGTGTGGGAGGAGGATTAGACGTCGGCAGATGCTGTACCCTAACAAGGGAAAAATGGCTGCTAGAAAAGGTAAGAGGGAGTACGCACGGCGTTAGTGGTTTGCTGAACGCCAGATTTCGGTGATGGGAAAGAGAGACGGAGTCACTAACTTAACTAGCTGTCGTACCTTAGCCATCGAATGGATCGTCACCGGTAGGTGAAATGTATTATGTTCAAGCGCTACGTGCCCTTTGATCTTCTTCGGGGTTGGGTAGGCGGCGGGCGATAGGATGGGGGCGATGTGGTGCGCATGAATTAGTGAAGGAGATATCGTACCGCGAATTGAACCGATGTTGGCCAGAGCTCATTTGTGACTGACGCTGACCTGTAAGAACAATTCAGTGTCTGGAGACTGCACCTTCACTTCGTGGTATGGTCTTTGCACTATGCTACTTGCCCCCTAGACCTCCTGTACGGCAGTTAGCAGTATATTCTAACCACATCAATGCACACCCTGTGCCATATCTTCATGAGTCTCTTTTGAGAAGCAGTTGCAGCTCACTTGTTCGATGAGAGCGCTAATAACCAACATTAAATGAATCACGCACCACGAGTCACTAAAATAAGCAGTCAGCGATTTCATCTCCTCTTAATCATTGGTGCATGCGGAGCCCAAGCCACTAGCTACATCTGCATCCAAGTTAAAATGGCGGAGATATTAAGAAGTGGGATGAAGTAGATGCAAAATAATGAGACTGTTTTGAAAGCATAGGGGTCAGTAGGTGAACGTGTGAGAAGACAACGTGAACTCGCGGGCCAATGGTGGCTTGTTTTAGGCGTGATGTTTGCTAGCACGCTTGACTGCCTCTCTCCACACCGCCCAGAAGGCATGAATTTAGCACCCGTCCACTCATAAATTCACCCACTAATCTGCCCCTTCATCCATCGTTGTCTACGTCCATCCATTCTTCCATTTCCACCTCCATTCTCTTGTACATCTTTCTACCATTCCAGCATACGTCCATCAGTCAAACTTCCTTCCCAATCCCTCTCTCCCTATCTTCCTTTCTTTTATCCTACACCCACCAACGCTCCATTCAACTTGTCATTCATTCCATTCCCATGCACCAAGCCACCAATTGCTTCCAACTCCTCTTGCCCAATCCAAATGATTTTTATCCACTACTCCAATCATGGTACCACCTGTTATTTAGTCATATCCCTCTGACACTGGCCATTCCGCCTCATACCCAATTCATTTGCCAGTCATTTTCCTCCAGTCATTCACCACCAACAGCAATCTTCTGCCACGATTGGTCACGGTTCCTTCTCTCACGTGCCTTTTGGCACAATGTGACTCGCTTTTGCCGAGTCAGTGGGGAAACGAAGACTGCGAAGAACATGACCAAGCAACTCTTCTAGCTTCATCGATAGGCTAGGCAAAAGGGCAGTGTTTTCAGTCAGCAAGATTTCAAAGTTGATCCGATTCAATAGCAACTGTTTAAGATACTATATTATTGTTGATCTCATCGGTTAAATCTACCACACATCACTCATTGTCAACCAGCAAAGTTCAATTCACCTGTCTTCATGATGCAATCGTCTCGAATGCATTACTGTGGCTATTTCATAAGTTGATGTTAACAGCATACTTACTCAAACAATTCAGAGTGGTGATAAAATGAAATCCACTGTCTACAATCTCTTTGCGATCGTCTGACTTACTTTGTACAGAGTCCCCTTCCCCACTTTCCTCATGAAGTCGTCAAAGGTAGGGAAAAGTGGGGTGTAACAGCTCCCAGGTGGAAGGAATACCCTTGCAAGGCGGGCTTGCATAACCATTTAAATCTCCCTATAAAACAAAGAGGGTGGGTTCACAACATCGTTTCTGGTGGCGTCGCACTCAGCACAAGATTTCACCCTGAGGTTGCCCCCTTAAATACGTTAAAATACCATCGACAGTTGCCCACTACATTATTCAGAAGCTGCCTTGTTACAAAGTGGAGAGCATTTGTATTAAAGAAATAGAAGGCAATTCAAGGCAGCCTCAAAACAATGCTGTCTCCACCCTCAGTTTACAAGTAAGGCCCGTACTCGGAACACCGCAGCCACTAGAGCGGCATAATTCGGTGCCTAGATCAACATCGGAAGCCTCCAATTTATGCTTGATTCTTCCGCATTGTGACTACGATCAGGCTTTTCAAACTTTCCTTCCACCTCCAAAAACTTTTATTCAACCCACTGACAGTGTGGCCAGCTAGCATCAATGCATCTTGATGCTAAAGTAGGATGATGATGATGATGGTGGTAATAAAGAAGGCAATGAATCAATCACCTGACGATGCCATTTCGCAAAAATGGTTCCAACTTGACTGATTAACTAGTACTGGTCGTGTCAAAAGAAACATTTATCTGACTCACCTTGAAGCAAAGCCGTGTGGTGTCTCAGCCTTGCAAGCGTGCCTGCAGTCCATCTTACACACTGTAATACATTTTTTGTTAAGCTGGTGGTTTCAGTTATGATCACTTGGGATGGTCACATTGCCTGTGTCGGGTGGGCCGGACTCTGAGTCCTCCTAGCAGCACCAATCCCCTTCTGTTTGCTAACTACGAATAATCTGTCTTGGTACTATGCCTTCTCTTGACTTCAAGGAAGTCCCCCAGTGCCACGCACACGTTACAGATGCTTAAATGCACAATGTAGTTTTTAGGCAAAGATTTGATCGTAACTGAAACAAAAATAGTGGATACAATCCTTAGAGTTTCGAAGCCAAGACAAAAGAATGAGTGTATTTTACCAGGCTGAATAGCAGAGGCAGATGCAATGGCCTGGGTTCCCATTGTGGGTGAGTGGCTCCGATGCTAGCGATCCACCACCAAGAGGGATGACCTGGTCGATCAACGTGTGTGTGTGTGTATGTAACGGGTATACGTCACCCTGTTGACTAAAGTAAACGTACTTTCTAGTGAATGACTGACATTAGGTTTGAAGCTTTAGAGAATAGTAGAGTTTCATTTGTCCCGGTGTGCTCCCACGCGCACACGAATAAAGTGAGGTAAAAGAAAATTCTCAAGAATCAGAATGAAAGCGTACTAGAACTGAATCTCTCGTGTCGCTTACGAGGACACCGAGTAAAACGCCAAACTCATTAGGTGATGCAAGGAAGTGAATGAATCTGCTTAGTAGTTAATCAAAGAAAAGCATGAAAATGTGTCTTATTTGCTGCTATTTGGCAATCGCCATGCAAGAATAAAGTTGCCAGCAATATGCAGCTGAATGGGAATGATGTCTCTTCTACAGCAAAACAGAGCTCGTATTGACAGCCCACACACGTGTGCCTATAAGCATATGGTAAGGGATTGTAAGCCAATGGGATGATCCACTCTTGACCCACAAAGCAAGTCGCTCACCCTCACGCATTGTTGTGTAGTTAAGGCGATTATGTAAGTGTTCTCTGGTATCGGCTCCTACTGGCTTCTCCTACATTCACCTACTCACCTCTATGATTTCAAATCAGTCTCCATTATTTTGCGTCTACTTCATCCCACTTCTCAATTTCTCATCCAATTTAATTTATGTGAAGATGCAGCTGGTGACTTGAGGTCTGCATTCACTACCAATTTACAGCAAGCGAAATCGCTAACTGCTCATTATATTTGTAATTTGACAATCGTTTACAACGATTGCTCATGCCAATAAAGATTGAAGACAAATGCTTTTTAAATCGACCGTCCTGCGAGGTAATGAAGTCTGCAGCAAAAATGTACAGCGTGTTTGGCAAACGCAAGAATTGAGGTTTCATACTCGGAGAAGGCAGAATAGTTGTTGAATTTGACAGGCTTTCGAGGAGACTCATGCAAGCACTAATGTCATTGAAGCTAGCATGGCTCCAGTGGCTAAAACAGCACTGGTAGATCCACCAGTGGCGCCGGTTTTAAGTGGGGGGTAGGAACTCATTAAAGTGGTCGTTGCAGGATTCGAAGCGGATGGCCTCGTCGTAAGGATCGCAGGAGTGTGAGTCAAACTGCTATTCTTTGTGGGTGTGGGAGTCATTACGGAACTAGGGGCTCTGCCCAATGAACTTCCCGCTTTAGCTTAAGAATTTGATTTACTATATGATTTGTCTCCTGCATGCCAACAAATTGTTAACAGAGTACATTGTGGTATTTTGGGCTATTTCATGAGGGGAGCGTGACGAAAATGTCTGTAGTCGATATTATGACAGATGATACTGTAAATGGAAGCTACGGAACCATTTTAGTAGTAGCAATAAATGGGTGCCATTGCAGGCTTGATTCGATTAGTCCTGGTTGATTTCAAGAGATAGTTTTGCATTTGGTAAAGGAGCATAAAGACCTCACACTCCTCCCCACCTGGTGTAGTCGTTCTAACTCTATCACTGCAGACCCTATGTTCACGGTCATCCGCATCACCCTCCGCAATGCGTGCACAAACAATGACAACAATGGTTTGAGTTGGCTTCAAATTCGGGATGGTGTAATTTTCCCAGTTGGTTAAGTAGGTACCGCTAATCGGAACCTTTTTGACATTCCAAGGAACACTATAGCCAATGACTCGCCCGTCGGGATTAGTTGGCGATTCCCAACTAACGTGCACCCTGTAAGGATCGATCGCCGCAATTTTCACGTTCTGTGGAGTTCTAGGATCTGCACAAATGGAAACGCAGAGAGATGTCTGCATTAGTGTGGGGAGAGTGATATGGTCTCATTTGTCCCAGTGTGCCCCACGTGAACCCATATTAAGCCAGATGGATTCAAAATGCCCAAGCATTAGGGCGAATGCGTGATGGGTGACAAGGAATGATTAGGGGGACCTGTGCCGCTTACTTCAACTTACTGGTGGATCTGGTAAACCGCAGGAGGTATGAGGCAATGCAAAGGAACAAAAGAGCCTGCTCAGTGCCACCAAGCTGATTTGACTGTGATGTGATGCAGTACAAACGAATGACAGTAGATAAGTCATTTCTAGCACTCTGTAGCTAGTTTTCTGTTGAGAATCACTTGCTATGCCTGCCTAATATACTAATTTATTACTAATTACCATATTAACTTTCATTTGCTAAATGGTTATATTCACGTATCGATGAAAGCAAAGCATGCAAAGGTACCTCACCTGCTTTCGGTGTGAAACCGCCAAATGGCGCAACCACATCCATACCGTGGAAACACACACGGCAGTGGGTCGTTTGATCGATTGTGATGGGCTTCTCTGGTGCAAACCAGCTGCTAGTGTAAATTAACGTTATTCTTCAAACTCCTTTGGCAGTTTCTGTCTTTGCGTTAGCGTAAGCGGTGATGCTGTGAGTGGGAAATTTGCCCGCACTTGCAAAGGAATTCTCTGGAGTTTAGGGTTCGCAAAAGCATATGGGTATGCGGTGGTGAAATGAATCAATGCTGATCTTCTAGCTGTGGTGTCTGTAGGATTCGACGAAGAGGATTTGACGTATCTCGCAGAAGTGGTTGGACTTCTTTTTTAAGGACACTCCCTCCCACTCTACATCCAGAAGTCTACATGTCCTTCATGGCATTTTAAAATCTCGCACTTCTGCCACCTTGTCACTATGGATAATGTGGCATCCATGACTGCCTTATTAAGCTCTCCTGTTTCATTTTGTGTAGTCAAGTGCATGACAGAATGTAGTAGTCATGAATCAAAGAAAAATAGGTGGTAGCGACAAGTTGGTGTTGTTTGACGCTCATTTTAAAAGTATTTGTGAATTTGGTTGATTAATCAGCATTTGATGAAACATAAACTGTAGAATAACTCTTATGCACAACACCGCAGCCACCGCCACAACTCTATCGTGGGTCAAGATTATTCAACAGTCCTCTAAACCTCCAGTTAAGTGCCTCCACCAACAATGTTGGTAACAAATTGCGTCAAGTGAAGGCAATGAAATGACCAAATGATAAAGCCTCCTCCTTTGCTATCAACCATGGAGTTGGTGGATGTCACTTAATATGCCTTATCCATAAATGACTCTAAACGAAGTCTCTACACCTAAATATGCGTATCTATACACGTATTATACATTAATGTATGCACATGCACACATGTGTATGCGCATGGAGAAACAAATCCTAAAAGTTAAGAGCGCCTCCTTTGCTGCTGGCTTGAGAAGCATCTTCAACACATGGCGGTGGTCCTGTGCGCCCTGGGGCACGTCGTGCATCTGTAGAAGGTCGTCTCGGTAGAGAAAAAAGCAAAGTAGCGAGATCAGGAAACATTACTTACAATGAGCTTAATGTAAAATCAAGGGCACGTTCTAAAACTCATCTCATCCTCGTATGTAATTTAGACGCAGGGGAACAATAGTCACATCTTTGGCCAAAACTCAAAGCGATACAGGCACCTGAGCATGGCTCACTAAATTGCAGTCGATTCTTTGATTTGCCTTCCGGTTTCTAAGCCATTTACTTACTTTAGTTCCTCGTAAGAAATGTGGGGGTTATTTGCCTGCAAAGACCGTTAAATACACCTGGTATTTTATAGTTGTTGAAAAAAACCGCCCAAGATTTTCGTTTGAGGGTCGATGTGCAGGGTACCACCTGATTAAACTGTAATTATTATTTCTTCTCGAAGCCACGTAGCGTCGAGAATTGACACAACATGTGGAATGCAGATTTTGTGTCCTTGACTTGCCGTGACTATCCATCTGTGATATGATTCAAAACATGTATGATGGGGTGTTAAGGTGTGCTCATTGTTTGCTGAAGAACCAATCTTGATTGTCAAAACTGAGATCAAATGTCTCAGGATGAGGTGCTGATAGGCGCCATTGCGCTGATAAGTAAGGAAAGGCTAACCTCAAAAACAGCTTTTGAAAAGAAATTTCTGCACAGCTTGTGATTTTATTATTCAAGTTAGGCTAAGCCATGCAATGTGTATCCGCGCATAGCCTAGAATTTATTCGCATGCACAGGACGATCCAAGTGCAGAAAAAGGCCTTCTTTAATTTCAAAATAAAAATGGCTGGTTCCTAGTAGAAACTTTAATATTAATAAGGGGCGATTGCAGTTATGGTTGTTAGAATTACTATGGCGAAAGATTGAAGCACTGATACGCGACCTGACGCAAAAGGAGAAAGGTCGAAGTGGAGTTGGGGTGGTTTTCTGGATTGGTGTTTTTCGTCAGAGAACAATATTTGCGCGTAGAACACCAAGATCACGGGGACATTCTCCTTCTCTCATTTCAATTTTGCCCATTTTTCCTCTTTCTTTTATTTTTGCTATGGTTTCCGATTCAACCAAAGCTTAAGTTTCGCTTGTCGATCTTTTGTGGCGCAGGCTTCAGTGATTTCATCAATGAAGCATTACAAAGGCTAGCTGCATAGAGCCTGCTGATCCTCTCTTTTAGCATACAGTTTTGCATTTGGCCTGTCCCAACATCAGCAAAAGCTGTATACCACGCTGATTCTCCTCATCGGTTCGGATTTTATTTATATCTTAAGTGGGCGCATTTAAGAACACTGAGAAAACCGATAACAGGATTGCTTTACGCTCCGTTCGTTATGCTGAAGTGTTGAGATAAGTTTTAGAACAGAAAAGATTTTAGTGATAGCTGCTTCAGGGCCCTTGAGACAAAGTGTACTTGCACAACTGTATACGAAGCTGATCATGTCGCTCGGTCGCGGTGGACCCACTGAGCGGACTTTATAAATAGCTGGGTGTTGGAAGTGATGTTAATTCGACTAATGATTGTAAAAATGATCATTCTCAAACCACTTGTCGAGAACTGCAACTTTGCATTTGCTTAGCTTTTGTGCTGGTGCTACTTCTCTTGTGTCTATGTTAGATGAATAAGACCTCTCTGCCTTCCAGGCTTACTTACAAGTGTATGTGCCACTCTACTGCTGCCAATTGATTATAAAAAAGGAGCCTTTGCTTCCAGCACCCCCAATAAGCAACTGTTGAGGCTGGAGCTGTAGTTCTCAGCGTTTAGCCTGTCTGCCATTAGATTCAGTATAAAGTCTTTGCAAAGACGGTTGAGGTACAGTGAGGGGGAGTGGCAGAAAGAATTCATCTTGGGGGTAAATAGAGGTAAGGGTCTAACTGTGTGAGGCATTTACCCCAACTTCTACTAGCGATGACTTCTTTTTAAGAAATCTCTCCTTTTGGAAAGTACTAAATAACACTTGAGAGGATAAATCGAGTTCATGCTTGCCTAAGTTGTGTTACGCGAGTCGAATCAGCCTTCTGTTCGTTGCAATCTGAACAGTGCTAATCAACTGAATCGCGCAATGCTACGATGCTGTGAAGAATCGGGAAATCGTAAAGATGTTGCATTTGTTTTGCACAGCATTCATGATTGTATTAGTGGAATGCGAGACCATTGATTCTACGCGTCAACTAAGTGGTAACAGTAGAGTAGAATTATCAGGCAAAGGGCTGTTGTAAAGGCATGCAGTTATGCAGGGGTAGACAATGAAAGAACTACTTGCTAGCATAAAAGGAGCTGTACGCTGTTTTTGCAGTGAGGAGTTGAGTAAGAGCTGTTCCGTTTGCTATTCGTCAGTGGCGCAGAAATCTACTGTCCGCCGTTAACTGCAACTTCGCCTCTATTTTGGGTGTTCTGCGATGCATTCTGTACAGCAAAAGCTAATTTCCGATTCCTCCATTATTTAGACTGTGGTATTGCGAAATGAAGTGTAAATTTAAGAGAGGTTTGCCGAGGCAATGCCTGTGAAGTAGAGCACCCAATGGATTTTAGTTAGAAACTAACAAACTCGCAGTCAAAAGTATGTTTCGAAGAAATGGGTATTTATAGAGGCAAAGTTGGCGAGTGAAACGGAGCACAGGCAACACAAATTATGAGTGCAGACTATTCTAAGGTTCAAAAGAAAGTGTTGGTGCAATTATTTCTACAGAAAATGCAAGAAACTAAAATTATAAGGAGCTTATAATTTTTCTTACACTTTTGACGATGCAATAGCATTTCAAAGGTTCTCTGAGGCATTAAGCAAATCAGACAGCGCAGATCCATGATTGCTAAAGCACGTTGAAAATCGAAAAAACGGGGTCCAAAGTCGAGGTGTAATTCATTTGATTCAACCCATTGCTACCCGATTTTCTGCTGTTTGGACTGAAGCAGAAGATGTTGCACTCAAAATATTTTATTTATCAATAGGTTGACACTTATTCGTACTCAAATACAAACCTTTACTTGTGTACGTATTCATATGCACGAAAATGGATGCTCATGAAGAAGTGTATCCATTATGGTCGTGAGCCAAATACACAGGCTCTGCGATGACGCTTCTCAAAGAAGCGAGGCACACTGTGCATCTATAGACGTGCATTTTGGTGAAAAGAATGCCGAGTTGCGCAAAATCCTGCAGAAGAGCTTAAGATGGATTCAACGGATAAGCAAAAGGGCCTTCTGTATGTGTCCTCAATATTACATGTGGCTAATACGCAGAGGAGCGGTAGTCGCATGCAGGGCCAAAATGATGAGCGATGTAGGAATGCGTTTAACGTTTACGGAAGGGATGAGAAGTTGCTCTCCGAGAAAGGTCTTTTACCATACCGGGCATTCTCGACGACTATACTCTAGCATCTTTGAAACAAAGCACCATTTCTTTTGCCAGCAATGAGCAAAAACTCTTTACAAATCCATAACGCATGGGCATGAAATAATAGGTTTCGAGCTAGCGCATCAAGTAGGACAAAGCCTTTTATTATTGAAGATGTCTGATCATCTCACTTGCTCTACACCCATTGTTAAATTTAGCTTATCATTATTCTATGCAGTTGCTTCACTAATCCTGTTAAAGAGACCTAGCAAAGAATAGTTTCTACAAAACCTGTGGGTCTACTTTTTAAATATATGCTAGTTACTCAGTGTGACTTTGCCTTGCCGATTCTCAAGCATACAAATGATGGGTACGTTGACGAGATGGCTTTAGCAATAGAAAAGCATTTGTTGGACATCAGCAAATACGACTAAGTGAGATCACAAAAATGCGCAAATATCTTAACCAAAAGGAGCTCACTGAGTAAAATGTTGCGACTGAGTTTGGTTGAGAGGGTAAAACTCGATCGGCAGCCCTAATTTACGAATTGGCTAATAGGATCGCTAAAATGTGTAAGTGCTAATTTTCTGGTGCATGAAATGCAGCGCTCTCATCAACCCATTGCGAAGAGGTCAGATGCTAAGATTACTCGTTTAGGAATGTGCAGTCAGAGAATTTAATGTCGAGACTGCTTATTGTCAAGCTCGATATAAGCCCTTGGTAAAATTTGTCTTCAAATAGCGCGAGGAAGAGAGAGGAAATCCCTGCATAAAGACTTAAACGTGAGAGAAAAATGTTCCAATCCTCTCTAATAGTGATCTCTCTTAAGTGAACTTTCCAGCTGAAGAATGCTGAGCAACAGTCAACAGAGTCGTTTAAGATCAGAGGAGGAAGAAGAGGGGACGGTGACAAAGGAGGTGGGGGCTGATAAGTTAGGTGATGTCCGGTCCAACGGGTGGAGAGGGATTTCACGTTGGCGCTAGTCGTGATTGCCTCGAAATAAGTGCTGGTATTGGCTGTGGCGGAGGTGGCAGTGTTATGGTTTGGGGAGTTTTACGTCCACTTGCACGTACAAAGATATCCGCGGAGAGGAATTGCTCAAGCCGCGTATGTGCTACAGTTGCTGCAAGTGATAAAGCATGTGAATCAGTGTAACACTCGTACACATTGAAGAGGCTTGTTGCTATTTGGTATTTATGTGACTAGCGATGGTGGCACGAAATGACAAGTACACCTCTTAGCTTTCCAATGCTCGTGAAACAGTCAAATTGCCAAAAATGAGTACTAAAGTTGAGGTCAAGTATCTTGTTGCTTGCATGGAATCTTGGTGACTAGTGCGTTGGCTCGTGGGTGTTTTTCTCACACAACCGACTATTATGCAATGACCGACCCCATAAGTTGATCAGAAGGGGGTCAGGGAGGAGGCTCGGGGTAGGATTGCGGCCATGTTTATCTCTCGGTATCAGAAAGGGGACTACTTTTAACCTCTCTCATTGCACCATGGCAAAGTGTGCTCTCTTCTGGAGTAGGTCATTAATCTTAAGCCCCACTGCATGCACTATGCATATTCCATCCTAGTGTTGTCTTCTTTAGTCTTCAAAGTGGCTCCAGGACAACAATGCTCATTTGTACAAAATATTACACTTCTGCAGTAATTTACGCCCGTGACCAGTAATGATTTTGTCCCAAACATTTCGCCATATATTTCTTTGATCTAGCCAGGGCTGTAACTACCAATTAACTTGAGGAAAAAGCATGAGTTTCTAACGAATCTTTGCTCGCATTTATAATAAATTGCCTATACCTAAGTTCTGGAACCAGTTAACTAGGCTACTACCACAAGCATTTTGTCACGATCGTGCCAGTGTCACAATTCTTGCACAACTTTTGTTCAATTAAGCATGCAAGGCGGATGAATGTGAAGGTTGTCTTACCTGTTTTAGCGCCTCCTTTCACTTTATCATCTTCGCTGAATCCCTTCTTTCTATTGTCTCCTGATCGACACACTTCTCGAAGCCTACTACCTCTTGATGACCGCCCTAAGCGTTTGCAACAGTATCGCCAAAAATCTAAGCTTTATCGTCGCGTCTTAAGCGTCATTGTTCTCTGCAACGATTCCAGTAATTATAATACCACAGGGGTACGGCAAGTACCTCAGCGACTGGTGAAGGACTAGATTACACACACTTGACAGTACATTTTTTTTGCACACGCAATTGTTGATAGATATAGCCATGATGTAAAGGTTGAAAAAACTGGCCACATCAATGTGTGCAGTAAAATCCTGAGAGCTTTATTGTTCAATTTTATTGGGCAATTTTTGCTTGTGTCGTGCTGTATTCTACAACCCCAAAAATTGGCGATGACACGCTACACTCATTCCAATGCGTTGTGAATTTTCGAACCTTTGCCTCAACTTTCCAAACTTTTGATGGAATTTTACTCTTGCATGTAACAGTGACCAGAATAAAAACAACAGCAGTAGTAATTGCACTATTTCTGTCTTAAATCAAGCGCATGCCCACTCGCAGAGCACATAGCTAAGTCTCCATCCATAGGTGGTAAGTTGAGACATCTCGTTGGTGAACTCTAAAAGGCGAACAAATAACTTTGGTTATCGCGCCTGGAAGTACATGCGCATTCAAGAAAATAAATAGCGGCTTATAAATGCACGCTCAACTGTCGCTAATGTGGCGCTACTGTCTAAACTACCGACGCAGTATGATGCAGCGTAGTGTAATGCAATTGGCTTCACACAGTCAGACCGCCCTTCCCTATAGAATTCTTAATGAGCTACACATTCAAGATCTGCGCATCAAACACTCTTGCCCTACCAAAGCATTATTTTAAAGTAAAAAGTTAATATCTCAACGTGGACATCATTTTAAAACTTACCGATTTTGCTCACATAGCTGCGTATGTCTGCATTCCACTAAACACATCGCACCAAATGCCTGCGAAACAGAAGATATTAAGGCGTTGCAGCAAGTGCTCATCACAGTACAAGTCTGATTTTCGAAGAAATACTTACGATCATGATGTGAGCGCACATGATCGAGCATCGCTTCAAGCGTCGGATGTCCTGCAAGGCATTCTATACAGTAAAATCGCATTCCTGAATTTGCCATTCTTTGAGCTACAGCAATGTAAGATAAGACACAAGTTTAGAAGGATTTAGTGTGGAAGACAAAAGCTACGGTTGAGGTGCAACACACAGAGAGGATCTTGACCAAGGGTTAACAGACGTTCACTCACAAATATGCGTTCCAATGAAGTGACTGAGAAGCATGGGGAAGCTAGCAAATCGAACGCGGCACACATGACATACATTGTGATCCCGGACTATTTTAAGTTTTAAAATGAAGTGTTTTGACAAATAAGAGGGCACACGACAAAAATAAAGGAAAAATTTAGTAATTTTCCTTACATTTCTGATGCCACAAGAGCTTTCCGTAGGATCTGTGAGGCTTTTGGCAAATCGGACAATGCAATGCCACGGTTACTAAAACGCGCCAAGCACACGTGCATTGAGGAGCCGATACTGGGATGCGCATTTCATTATTATTTAGATTAGAAAGGAGTTGTTTAACTTACAACAATTTATTTATTAATAAGCTGGTGCAAAATCGACAGGCATGGGCACAAATACTTATGCACAAATGCAGCAGTTTCTTGTGCACCTGCTCATTTGCACAGAAATACAGGCGCATGAAAAATGTATCAACAAATGAAAGACGCCTACCACGATGCTGGCGAATTAAGTGTGCAAGGCCTGAGAGGACGTTTCTGAATAACAAACGGCACGATCTGCATGTGTAGCCAACCATCTTAAGGGATGAAAATGACAAGTTGTTCGAAGTCTTGCAAAAGAGCTTGTGGTAAATTCAATGAGTGAGCAAGAGAACCTCCTGGATTTGTCCTCAATATTACGTGCGAATAAAATGCAGAGGAGTAGTCGACGTTATGTGTTTGGCCACAAATTTGCTCACTGTAGGCATGTGATTAAAAGTCGTCCTACTTCAAGTGCCTGGTTCCTCGTAATGTGCCTCAAATTGTCCACCAAGAAGGGCGCATTAGTGCACTGAGAATTTTGGGATTTACATTTAGCATGCTTGACACAACTCCATCACTTCTCAACAGTAAAGTGAAAATAATCCTTCTCTAGCCTGTAAAGCATTAGGATGATCCAAGGATTGTGAGCTGCGGTTAAAGTAATCCGAAATTTATGGCTGTTGTTTATGTATGGGAAAGATGTCTTTGCTCTATGCCCGTCGTAAACGGACGCAACGTGTTGCACGCCGAATTCGGGTCCTCGACTGATTGTTACTTTCCATTTCTGGACTTACACACAATACTCTGGTTGTTCGAATATGAAATTTTCGTGCTAAGTCCTGCTTTCTGGTGGCCAGAGGCGAGTTCAAACGTGTATTCACGGCAGCAACTATACAGCTTGCTTACATAAAAGACTTTTAAACCGTGGAAGCAAATCCCACGCTTCAAAGTTCAGGTTGCTTTGAGTACACGATACGCTTTTTGGCGAGTGAGATGTGTACACGGAGAGGTAAAGCATGTCTCACTTCATTAGACTGTTAGCAGCTTAACCACCTAACTGATAACCTTATCGACGTGAAGTTTTAAGGTTGTATTCATCTCACATTATGGCGGGTCAGGGTAAAATTCAGGTGATTGGCGTCTCCAATGGCATCCATAGCAGACGTTATAGATGAGACAATCACCAGATTGGCTGAAAAAAATTCATCTCTTTTCCTTTCCCCTACTTTCTTGCTTTCGAATATTTAGCCTCTCCTAACCATTCCTCACACAACAACATGACAGCAAAGATGGCACGCATTTTGATAATTTACTGCTTCACACTACTGATGGATGCCAAGTGTTAGATAGTTGCTCCTCCTCTCTGCTTAGAGGAGTAAGTTTGACTTTGAAAAGAACGTGTGATGTTACATTGTATTTATTTGCAATCTGTATAAATGCTTGCGCTGGCCTTTGAATTGCATCCAAACTACATTTGATTCGTTGGATACACAAGCGTTGACCTCAGCTGTGGTCAGTTCGTGTAGAAATGCCAGCTTTTTGCCATGTTGCCGGTTGCTGATGGATTCAAGACTCGTCGTTTTCATCTTTGCCTCGCCTCTGTTACGAATGTCTATTTTTGGATTCACTGCTCCTAAACTCAACAAAAACATAGTAAAACGAATAGTAAGCTATTTAAGCCAGATCCAATGCCTTGTGCGCTTATGCATGACGGGAGAGATTAGCCGCGATGATTGGATCACCTTCATCTTATAACGTCTTGTTGCTGTTTATGGTATTTCTCCAACAATTAATTCCTTAGGTCATTAGAAGATTGGTTAAGATGGGTTGCGTTTCTCCGCAAGAAGTCACTTCCCATCGTTTCATCAAATTCATTTCAGCATTGTAATTTGGAACTTTTGACTTTGAGTACCAGTGGTAGGGAATGCAGAGACTTGAAGAGAAGTGATGCTATGGAGACTTGTAAAAAGGTCATTCATGATCTATTATTAAAAGACACTTATTGAATTGACCTTTACGTTGATGGTCCAAGGAATGGCAACAGGCACATGACAACCTTATTACAGAGCGTCAGACAAGCTCAAGCGGCATAGTGATGGCACGTTTTCCTTTGCCAAGCTCTCTAGTATCCCATCAAGTTATGCACACATCAAGCGCCTGACGCAACTGGTTCGCGAGTGTTTTGAAAACGCCGACGCACGTTAGTCCCGAGGCTCTCTTTATTTTCCATTAAATCGTAGCTACTCCCTACTTATGGCAAAATAGCTGTAGTCTATGGCACGCGCTGGGTAGGATTCATAAAACGCTCTTTTCTTATCACTTGGATAGCAAATCCTTACCACAACGAGACTAATGAAGCAGACCCATAACAATTTAGACCAAGCCACCGGCCTTCGTCGATTCACCAAAGTCAAGTTAACGTGTTGCCAGAAACGCTGAATTGTTAAAAGCGCAGCAATTTAGTGCCGTTATGCAGATGGGAGCCTAGGAATTGCCCAGAGAACTTTGGCAAATTTGTCAGTGAAGTCGAAGTAAGTCACTGTACCACCGCCGGCAGTCTGCGAGCTATGGGCCAAGTAAAATCCTATCCACCTGGGTCCTGTTAGCTAGCAGAGACGAGGGTGCTGTTCCATGCTCACATGCTTGAAAACTTTATATAAAGGCCCAAGACAACTCTGCGACAAAATTTTGGAATAAAACAGCTAATGTTGTCCCAGTTATTGACAAATTTTTGACAGAGCAATAAACCATGGCTGTTGGGAATAGTAGAAGTCGCTTAAATCATGAAGTAAGGGCCTTTATAGATTATCTCGGCTGTGGAACGCTACGGTTTTCCAGCAGCAATGGATTTCAGAGCAGATGTCCTTTTGGGTTCGCATTCTTTCGTCAGTATCTCAAATTTTCTTGGCACCATGTGAAGTCATAATGGTTTGGCAGATGGCACATTACTGACGCACCGAACAATGCTCGTGCCAACGGACTCAGTTTTCTCATACATGATTAAAATATGCATAATAAGGGTCAACTATGTGGAGTGTTTCATTTAGAATGGCAAGATTACTAGGCTAATATCTGTTCAATGGTACATTTTCAGGTAACGCAAATTTGTGCAAGCGTACAGACAAAAGCTGCTACTTTTGGCAATGCTCCAGATAATTAAAATTTCCTGTTTCTGCTTGTTTTCCATACAAACGCTAATCCTTAAGTCTTGTGAGAATCATTTGCTAAGTTTTTGCACTAGTAAATTAGGGCAACCCACGAATGGCTGTGTAATAATTCAAACGATGGCTAACAGCCTCAACGTACTCTCTCTGTTTAAAAGGCACAAGAGGTGTAAAAGAGAAATGCCGAATCAGTTACACAAGCGCCTTAAGCTCGCCTGCCTGCAGAAGGGTGTGTGAAAGTACTGAAGGCATGCTGGGTAGTACAAGAATTCCATGTCTGCATGTAACCGATTTTGAAATCACAGAAGACATAATTCACAATAAAAAATGCTGGCCCTCATTTTT